>BQNB010068546.1:0-33807 GCA_026074375.1 Tanacetum coccineum | reverse complement strand
AGATTCTAACAGCTTATATTAAGGCTTTTAAACCATATTTTGAAACTTGTTTTAGTGTTCTTTTAGAGTGTCTAATGCGGTAGTTAAAAGTCCTTTAGGTTTACCTTTGTTTTGTTCAAAATCATGTCAAGTTTTTATTAAGTGTTCTTTGGTCTAAATGTCTTTTTTTCATTTTCAAAATTCAGCTAGTTAAAAGTGTTTTTAGCCTCTGAAATTTTGAGCATAAGCTCACTTGGAGTCAAACTCCATCTGTTTTAATTTAGTTTAGCTTTTGAGGCTTATTTTCTAGCTTATTCACAGGGCTGCATAAGCCATAATTTTTCTTAAGTAAACCAAATCAGTATATGCTGATTGAGACCAGCACTTTTCCTAAGCTTTGTTCCTAGCTTAACTTTATTTCAAACCATTTTTAGTTTACTAATTCTTGTAGCCATTAAGCCAAGCTTTAAGATGGTATAGCTCATTAAGCCCCAAGGATCCCTTTAGAAGCTTAAAATTAAGCCCAAAAGTTATCCCCTAGGCTGTTTGCTAACTAGTTTTTGCATTTTGCTTATTGCTTATTTTTTGCTTATCTATCTATTTTCCCTAGCTTATTTTCGTTTGATTCTGCTTATTAAGATAGTTTAAAGCCTTTTTAGCTTATTTATTTTAGCTTAGAGCTTATTTGCTTTTTAGTTTAAATTTTTTTAAGTGTTTAAGCCTTTTAGAGATTATGTCCTTTTTGCTTATTGTTGTTTCATTTCCTTGGCTTATTTTTGTCCAAAGTGCTTATTAGGTGTAGTTGATTAACTGTTTTTGCCTATCTTTCTTTTTCACCAGCTTATTTGGCCCATTAAGCTTATAAGCAGTTTTGATTTTTTAACAACTTATATTGATAAGCTGTTTTGCCTAGCTTATTTTTTTTAGTATTGTCACAGTTTAAGCTATTTTTTAGAATTTTTTCAGATTTTTTATAAATCGTTTAGTATTTTTTATATTTAATTTTTGTTAAAATCGTTTTTAATTCATAAAAAATTATCAAAAAGTCAAAAAAATATAATTCTTTTTTAGAAAATTTTCATTTATCATTTAGCATCTAGGAAAATTAAATTTGCATCCGTAGGGTTAAAATTTCTCATTTTGGTTTTTTAAAGAACGGGTTTCGGACTCGGTTCTCGTTTTTAGGTTTTCTTTAATCGTTTTTGCATTTTAATTGTAGAAAGTAGAAAACCAACTCCAAAAATCTTTAAGCATTCAAAAACGCGATCACGAACGTTCTCGATTTTCAATTCGCACCTCGTTGGGAGACGACCCGGGGGATTTTTGATATTGCTTTAGTCAAAAGCAATTGATTTGAATCTCTTGGAATTCTTACTATACTATATTATAATTGAATTATAATCTTGAAATTATCCTTATATATTTATTATATTTATTATAATTTATATATACAAAAAGGTTAGTTTTAAAGGTTATATCAGCTATCATTTCTAGTGAAGAGTCACATAAAAAAGTTGTTTCTGGTAGTACTGGCAGAAATCAGAATTATGCTTTTGTTGCCACGGTTAATGAAAAAGGAAATGCTATGAGACATGTTAATCAATATGCTTCTCAAGTTGTTAATCAGTATGCTAATTACTGATAATTGAAGGATACCTATTACTGGAACTCTTGTTGTTTGTGAGCATTGTGGTTATAATGGTCATTTTATTAATAAATGTTTTAAATTGATTGGTTATCCACCAAATTTTGGAAAGAAAAATAACAACAGTTTTCAGAATAATAACAAGTCGTTTTCTAACAATAGTACTGTCGGTTCTAGTTCTTTCTTAGATGAGCAACTCTCCACTATGATTAATCTCATAAAAGAAAACACTTGTCAGGAATAACAGTTCATTCTAACATGGCATGTACTATTTGTAATGAAAGCATAGTTTTTAATAAAAATCTTAGTAATTTTTTTTCTCAAACAGTAATCTTAAATCTATTTTTTTTTCTAATGGAAAAATTATTATTCTAGGGCAAATCAACATATGCCTTATACAGATAAAGGGTTAATTGTAACACCCCCAAAATTTCAACAACGCAGCGGAATACCACTATAGGGTGCTACTTCATAGTCCATACGCACAAGTCACATAAAACGACCTCAAAAGAGACGTTTAGAATAAATTTCACATTTGATATATTAAAATCAGAGTTTACAAAGGGTCCCATTTATAATGCAATAGAAAATATTTTGTTTAAAACGTTTGTCGAATGATACTCAATTTATTAAGCCTTCAAAAATATATCCGCGCGACTCAAATGCTCCTAATGCTCATCTAGCAAAATAATAACATGAGAAAATACATGCAAAAACGTCAACAATAATGTTGGTGAATTCATAGGTTTAAGTAAAAGCATTATTGAAATAATTCAAGGACTGTTTCAGTAAGAAAAGAAACGTTACAACATTTAAAAGTATCAGTTCCGAAATCCAAGTAGTGATTCAATAATCAAGAAATGTTAATGTAATCAAAAGTTTAGTGGACCATAAGATGTAGGTAACGACAAACTATGTACGTATTCCATAGTCCAAATCATGTATTATTGCACTAAGCTTATGACATCGAAGCCGTGTTCATAATTCTTAGGGAATTGCACCCGTGTTGGTAATTATAAAGGAGTTGCACCTGTATTCGTAATTATAAGGGAATTGCACCCGTGTTCGTAATTATAAAGGAGTTGCACCTGTATTCGTAATTATAAGGGAATTGCACCCGTGTTCGTAATTATAAAGGAATTGCACCCGTATTCGTGGCTCTTAAGCAATAGCATTCAGGCAATAATCTGGATAGCATACAATTGAAAAGCACTTGTGTCCAAAGTAAAACAAATAATGTGTCCAAAACTCACAATTTCACAAATAGATAATCAATGATCTCAAATCATGTAGTAAGCAAATCAAGCTTTAATAAAGATAGTCAAGTAACGCTTAAGTAGTGGAAATCAATAAGTTTTCTTAGTAAAACAAGCATGTATTCTCACCCCGAAAAACAATTTGTGAAAACTATTAAAAGAGAAAAGGTGGGGCTATGAACTCACAGAGGAGTGATGAAGACCATAAGTAGATGAATCATCGGACGAGCGAGAAGCGTCTAAGCACAACCTAAAAGATGTGACGCGGCTTAGAATGATAAAGAAGGTCGATACATAAAAATAAATCAAATGATCACGAGATATGTTTCCGAGATATGCATGGCATTGCATTATAACTTAACCAAAGTATTTTTATCCCCAAATTGGTACACAACCTGCACTTATACTACATTAAGTGTCTACTAAGTCTCGCTTAGCGATTCTTATCTTATTACTATGTGGCCGCACTTTTATTTCTCAAGAAAAGGCGTAAAACTATGCTGCTGAATTTTAGTCAACTTTACAAGACCATATATCTTAACCTATAAAAGATACAAGGATGGGGCTCTCACCCTTGGAAATATATTTAAATCTAGTTTCCAGAACATTGGGCCTTTTAATCAAACCATTTACCAATCCACGGGAAATGAGTTTTTACTAACCATAACTCAAAACAGAAAGTTCACTGAATTTCTAACGCTTACGGTTTTGGCCATAAATCCTATTCTATAATAGCAATCAAGTTGAATCCAAAAAGAGATGAAAGCTTAAGATGTATAGTATTTAACCATGTTTTAAAAACCCAACACTTTAGTGCAAAAATCTGGAGTTAAATCCCTTTTTCAAACAGTAGTTCAGGACTGACTAGTTTCCGTAAATCGGTCATATCTCACTCATCCGGAGGAGATATGGCTCTATCCAATTCGAAACATGTACCTTGAACTTATTTCTACAATATCATCAAATAATGAAGACCTTCTTAGACCAAAAGTTTTCTGCAATTAACCCATTTATACTGCTGGTCTGCAGCAGTCCCAAATTTTCCTACCAAACACTAATTTTGACGTATTTTCCAAACCGTAATAGCTATTAAAGTGAATCCACTTGGAGAAGTTAGATTAAGATGTATACTACTGAGATTAGCTTTCCTATCCTACATCTTAGAGTATTAATCTGGAGTTTAACTCGTTTTCCAAACAATGTACCAGATTTGACTAGCAATCGTAAAACGGCCATAACTCCCTCATCCGGAGGAGTTGATAAACCATCCAATTAGCCACATGTAGCTAAGACATAAATCTATCCAAACATGTAATTTACCAGTAGGCCATAAGCCAAAAATATTGCACACCAATTCGATTTAGCTGCTGATCTAAAACAGCCTCAACTATACTCTTAAAACTCATCCAAACATCAATTTTCAACACATCAAACCCTATGCAATGCCATCCTAATCTCTTCTACATATCTCATATATCAAAACATCATAACAAAAAGATAATTAAAATCACCAATCAAACATGATCATGCATGTGAATCAAGAGCAAAATCAAACACATGCATAAGTATAAAATCGATCAATACAAAAGGGTATAGAATATACTTACCAACACAATAGAATGAAGGACTATGATGGATCAAACACAACCCTAGATGGGCGTGTAGGGGCTGCCGAATCCACAAGGAGCAAACCAAGACTAAATCAAACCTTCTAATATACCCAAACCTTCTAAAATCAAACCCTTGTTACTCCAATATGCGTTAATTTGATCAAAACCCTAAAACCCCAAAATCTTTAAAATCAAAACTTGAGAAAAACCAATTGCATGTGGTTTGATCTTTAAAAGGATGATGGGGGTTTATGTAGGAATGATTTGAGAGTAGATTGGAAGAGATTTAATGATTGTTGATGGTGGTTTTGGTGTTTTTTGTGTGTGTGTGTCGAACAGAGAACAAGAAGAGGAGAGGGAAACAATTTTTTTTTATGATCTTTGTGTGTGTGTTTGGCTCGGCTTATACATTAAAAGAGGAGTGGGATTCCTTTTTATAACAATTTTTATTAAAGTAAACTTGGGCTTGGGTCATGGGTTGGATAAAAAAAATTAAGGGTGTTTGTTTTGGGTTGTGGCTGCCGAGCAACAAGAGGAGAAGATGGACTTCGGCCCACCTTCGTTAAACGTTTATACATCTGTTAATCTCGAGCCCAAACACTAATCTAGCTCGTTAAATTTCAATTTTTAATAAAAACACGATTTTTGTCTCAGTTTCGGCCAAACATAAATAATAGATGAAAAATACTAAAAATTAAAATAATTAAGCTCGCAAGTCTTAAAATAGGCATTCGTTGATTTCTCAAACGCTAAAGCGGATAAATATCTAAATCACGGCGCACAAATAATTAAAATTGACGATTTTTATTAAGTCGAGTAAAAGAATAAAAATGATTTCTACGAAAAATTAGAAAATACAAATAGGGCTCGGTCTAAACATTGATCTTAAATTCGGGTTGTTAAAGTATCTACCCCTTTAGGGAGCGACGTCCCGGCGCTCAATTCGTCTGAATCGTCTTCGGTTAAATTATGAAGAGATGAGGATATAGGCAAGTCATCGTCGAGATTTCCAACGGATACTAAATGAGAAAAAGTCAAAACATCAAATATATGCAACGTGTACAAGCGAACGGATTGAATGTCGCGAGAATCCTTAAAAGGAAAGATAAAATACATGACTCGAAGAAGAAGCCATTTGAGAACGAAGATTTTAACAAGTCGTCAATTCTTGGAAACGATTAGGGTTCATTACTATTAGCTTATCCAGTTCGCCGCGGTCAATACAAATTCAAAAAAAATCCATATAACAAATTATGAGTCGAAAGGAGTTCATAGCCCAAAGAATGAATTCCAAACGCACGCAAGTCGGATATCACATAAGCCTATTCAATTTATAATTTGTCACTTAACAAAAAAGAGGCGTCCTAATCCTTGTAACATAATAATTTTCTAAACTTATGGATCAGCGTTTTATAATTTCCCTTATCAAATGAAAGAAGCGTACCCAATTCATTTTCAATAAGACGATTTATAAATCATCCTACTTAAGCATGGCCACACAAAACATAATATCAATCAATGTTACAAATAAGTAAAAAAGGAGTGTCCTACTTGACGCATGATTCTTCAAAATCATAAGAAGTAACAAAAGAGAAATGAGACGTTAGTCAATCATGTTCCAAAGGTAAGTGCCAAAAGACGACACGATCCGAGGTGACAAATAAAAGCCCGTACTCTCATCAATTGCTAGAAGATTTTAAAACCAATGATTACAAACACAACATAGCGCGATATTCAAAAGCATAAAAGAAGTGTTCGTACTCTATACTGAGTCAACAAATATAAATAACAAGTGGAATTGTCAAAAGTACACAAATGTCAATATTATCAAACGAAATACAGAAAAAAGGTCACGTTAATGTTTTCAGAGAATCAACCGCCTTGCCTCAATAAAATATCAAAGAAACGAACTTATTAAGACTTACCATAGTACTATACACATATGTAGGTAATTATCATTACATAAACATTTATGCCCTTTGCAATTTGACTTAATGGACCTATATTTCAAAATTCGTGATAGTTATAAATGAACGATTTTTGCCTTAAACAAGATGTTAGACTCTAGTTTACTGAGATTACAAGATAAATACTCAAAGTGTTAAGATCCTAAGTGAAGTTATCATTTTACCATCATGTGCCAAATCTGATTATTTAAAACGTTTTCTTGTTCTATTGTTTTTAGCATAATTCCTATTTTATAACTCCGTTTGACCCAAAACAAAAGCCCATGTTTAAGTTTATCTTAATTATACAGGTTTTAATTAGAAAACAGGACACTTAATATGAAAATATTGGTCTTAAACTCATTTTGAAAATCTGGGCATAATTTATGATTAGTTTGGCCGTTCTAGTCGTAACTCATTCATCCGGAATAGTTACGAATTTATCCAAAGAACCACATGGTCCTCATATGTTTTACCCTTCACCCATGTAGAAATCCAGTAGCCTCCAAGTCAAATAATTGACGGAATGATTCTTCAAAATCATAACAAGTAATGAGAAGAATAATGAGACGTTAGTCAATCGCATTCCAATGGTATGTACCAAAAGACGGCACGATCCGATATATCAAGATAAATTCGTACTTCCATCTAATGGAAGACTTTAAAACAATATATTATGAAGCAATATATGCGATTCAAAAGCATAAGAAGAGTGTTCAAACACGGAGTCAAATGATAAAATAACTAGTAGAATTGACAAACTACGTCGAATTTCAATATTATCAAAAGGGAATAAAGTAAAGTCGCGCAAATGTTCGAAGTTAATCGTAAAAGATCAAAAATAAAATAGCCCATATGTATATGTATCCTTATATAATACCAGTATTGACGTTCGAGGGAGAAAATAAGAAAGCAGGAAGTACGCGATAGTCGGAGTGGTCAATATATAACCGACTGATATAAAGAAAATAATACGCCGTCATAAGATAGACGTATAATAACCAAGCATTATATATTCATTATTAATATAATAGCAATAAGGATGCAAAAGGGAGCATATAAGTTACTTGGGAGCAAGCGCGCGCGGATATCGGACAATGGTGAAGGACTCTTAATTTTTTTTGAAAAACGGTTATAACGAGTGCTCTGATACCAATCTGTAACACCCTTAAAATTTCAACAACGCAGCGGAATACCACTATGGGGGTGCTACTTCATAGTCCATACGCACAAGTCACAAAAAACGACCTCAAAAGAGACGTTTAGAATAAATTTCACATTTGATATATTAAAATCAGAGTTTACAAAAGGGTCCCATTTATAATGCAATAGAAAACATTTTGTTTAAAACGTTTGTCGAATGATACTCAAGTTATTAAGCCTTCAAAAATATATCCGCGCGACTCAAATGCTCCCAATGCTCCACTAGCAAAATAATAACCTGAGAAAATACATGCAAAAACGTCAACAATAATGTTGGTGAATTCATAGGTTTAAGTAAAAGCATTATTGAAATAATTCAAGGACTGTTTCAGTAAGAAAAGAAAAGCTACAACATTTAAAAGTATCAGTTCCAAAATCCAAGTAGTGATTCAATAATCAAGAAATGTTAATGTAATCAAACAGTTTAGTGGACCACAAGATGTAGGTAACGGCAGACTATGTAGGTATTCCATAGTCCAAAACATGTATGATTGCACTAAGCTCATGACATCGAAGCCGTGTTCGTAATTCTTAGGGAATTGCACCCGTATTCGTAATTATAAAGGAGTTGCACATGTATTCGTAATTATAAAGGAACTGCACCCGTGTTCGTAATTATAAAGGAGTTGCACCTGTATTCGTAATTATAAGGGAATTGCACCCGTGTTCGTAATTATAAAGGAATTGCACCCGTATTCGTGGCTCTTAAGCAATAGCATTCAGGCAATAATCTGGATAGCATACAATTGAAAAGCACTTGGTACCAAAGTAAAATAAATAATGTGTCCAAAACTCACAGTTTCACAAATAGATAATCAATGATATCAAATCATATAGTAAGCAAATCAAGCTTTAATAAAGATAGTCAAGTAACGCTTAAGTCGTGGAAATCAATAAGTTTTCTTAGTAAAACAAGCATGTATTCTTACCCCGAAAAACAATTTGTGAAAACTATTAAAAGAGAAAAGGTGGGGCTATGAACTCACAGAGGATTGATGAAGACCATAAGTAGATGAATCATCGGACGAGCAAGAATCGTCTAAGCACAACCTAAAAGATGTGGCGCGGCTTAGAATGATAAAGAAGGTCGATACATAAAAATAAATCAAATGATCACGAGATATGTTTCCGAGATATGCATGGCATTGCATTATAACTTAACCAAAGTATTTTTATCCCCAAATTGGTACACAAACTGAACTTATACTACATTAAGTGTCTACTAAGTCTCGCTTAGCGATTCTTATCTTATTACTATGTGGCTGCACTTTTATTTCTCAAGAAAAGGCGTAAAACTATGTTGCTGAATTTTAGTCAAGTTTACATGACCATATCTCTTAACCTATAAAAGATACAAGGATGGGGCTCTCACCCCTGGAAAGATATTTAAGTCTAGTTTCCATAACATTAGGCCTTTTAATGAAACCATTTACCAATCCATAGGAAATGAGTTTTTACTAACCATAACTCAAAACAGAAAGTTTACTGAATTTCTAACGCTTACGGTTTTGGCCATAAATCCTATTCTATAATAGCAATAAAGTTGAATCCAAAAAGAGATAAAAGCTTAAGATGTATAGTATTTAACCATATTTTAAAAACCCAACACTTTAGTGCAAAAATCTAGAGTTAAATCCCTTTTTCAAACAGTAGTTCAGGACTGACTAGTTTTCGTAAATCGGTCATATCTTACTCATCCGGAGGAGATATGGCTCTATCCAATTCGACACATGTACCTTGAAATTATTTCTACAATCTTATAAAATAATGAAGACCTTCTTAGACCAAAATGTTTATGCAATTAACCCATTTATACTGCTGGTCTGCAGCAGTCCAGAATTTTCCTACCAAACACTAATTTTGACGTATTTTCCAAACCATAATAGCTATTAAAGTGAACCCACTTGTAGAAGTTAGATTAAGATGTATTCTACTGAGATTAGCTTTCTTATCCTACATTTTATAGTATTAACCTGGAGTTTAACTTGTTTTTCAAACAATGTACCAGATTTGACTTGCAATCGTAAAACGACCATAACTCCCTCATCCGGAGGAGTTGATAAACCATCCAATTAGCCACATGTAGCTAAGACATAAATCTATCCAACCATGTAATTTCCCAGTAGGCCATAAGCCAAAAATACTGCACACCAATTCGATTTAGCTGCTGATCTAAAACAGCCTCAACTATACTCTTAAAACTCATCCAAACATCAATTTTCAACACATCAAACCCTATGCAATGCCATCCTAATCTCTTCTACATATCTCATATATCAAAACATCATAACAAAAAGATAATTAAAATCACCAATCAAACATGATCATGCATGTGAATCAAGAGCAAAATCAAACACATGCATAAGTATAAAATTGATCAATACAAAAGGGTATAGAATATACTTACAAACACAATAGAATGAAGGACTATGATCAAACAAAAACCCCTTGTGGTTTCCCCTTTATTGCCAAAAACAAACACCCTACAATTTATCAAAACCCCTAACTTTTTGTGATTCAAAACCTTGTAAAATCCCTTGCATTTAAACCCTTGATGCTTCAATTGTACCCAATATCAATTAAATCTTAAAAATAAAAAATCTTCAAAGTCAAGAACTTGAGAGAAAACCTTGTATAGTTGATTTAATCTTCAAAAAGATAATGGGGTTTAATATAGTAATGATTTGGAGTAGATTGGAAGTGTTTAATTGAAATTTAGTGGTGATTGATGGTGGTTGTGGTGTGGGTCGTTCGAACACAGAGAAGAAGGAACCAATTTTTTTTGTTATGTGTGTGTTATGGGATTTATAAAAGGGAGTGTATATTATATATATAGAACCATATCTAGTTTGTATCGATGTATAAAATATAAAAAGATTTATTTGGGTTTATGTTTGGAGCCGGTTAGGAGGGGAAGGAATATGGGCTTGGTTATTTTTTTTTAAACTTTGTACTACACAAAACTTGGGCCAAATTGTTTAGTTAAATTCCAAAAGGGGTTGTTTGGTTTTTAGTTTTGTAGGAGAAGTAAGTATAAAAAATAATAAAGGGAGTGTTTGGTTTTGCTATTTGTTGTTATTTTTCTAAAACATTCATATCACAATATTTGTTTTAAAATACGTAGTTAAAATATTAAAAATTGTAAAAAAACTATTTTGACGCGGTTTCGGCCAAACGCAGATAAAAGTCGAAAAGTATTAAAATGAAAAATAATTATGCTCTCGAAGCTAAAATATGGAATTATTAATTTCTCAAACGTTAAAATGGATAAATATCCAACACAGGACTCGGAAATAGTTAAAAACGGCGATTTTCGATAAAACGGCTAAAAACAAAAATAATAAATTCTATAAAAATTAGAAATGGAATTTAGAGCTCGGTTAAAATATTGACCGTAAAATACGAGATGCTACATTAATTAATGTGATTGATATTTCTTATCTCAACATTGACTAGGATCTCTTTTATGTTTTAATGATGAAAAATAAACATTCGTAACATATAAAATAAAAAACGATAGCAAAAAACCGCCAAACCATGAACAGTGGTTCTGGCGCGCTAGTGACGCGCAAACACTTTGACCAGCGCGCCAGGCTTCTAATCAAATTTGGCGTGTTTTTAGCTTTCCTCTTACCTGACACATGTGGATCTTTCAATACATGTATGAATATCATAATTGAGTTATTAGAAACACTCAAGACGAGGTTTAAACTTAGAGTGAAGTGAAAATAAAACCTCTCATTTTTAGACAAAACGCCAACTTAATATCTTTATCAAACGCCTCTAGCCAAGGCTTTTCTAAACCTATGACATTTATACTTTCAACATACTATCAAACGAAAGTATTCATAAAACCATAATCCGTGATTACTCTTCTCCAATCACGTAAAGGGGTGTTATACATCCTTTATTTGGTTTCAAACTAAGTTCTAAGTCCAACATTGCGAATACGGCAGTCATTCCCTTTGAGTGGAAATCTTACTTAAGATGCAAAACATTTAGCTTGTTTGCATCATCATGATTAGTGATCATGTTAATTGTTGGTTAAATCATGGATTACGTCATAATGACTAATTGAGTTTGTTTATTTGGAAGTTGATTCTCCTTTCTACATTTTATCACATCCCCAACAATAAATCTTTTACAAACTCTCATTTGGATATTCTTTACCTCTTATATTCTTTTCACATCATATTTACTCCACGTAAATTTAACATTACTTTAATCATTTGGTTGTCTCCAACATTCCCAATAAATGATTAATCCCACTTTCCTACAGAATCCCATTTAATTATTTCCCATCTCCCACTAAACATTCTCCTAATCATTTTAATGATTTACCCCATGTTCTATTCTATACAATCTAATTCTATCCCATTTTTCTATAAACATTCCTCAATCATATATCGCCTCATTCTTTCTCTTGGCAATATACCACTTACACTTTCTAACATATTACAATGTCTTCACTACTTTGATAATATCCTCACTTCACCATTCTTCCTCAACACACTTCTTATCCTCTCACATATGCTTAAAATTCGAATTTTAATTATACAAACTCACCTCTCTTACACATATTACCACCTTTACAATCTACCCTCTCACAACCCTTAACAACACATTTCAAACAATACTATTATATTTAATCTTGTCCCCCACTTCCAACATAGGCTCCTAAACATTGCATTTTACGTGATAGCTAATAAGGCTTATAAGCCCGACCCACTTGTTTAGCCTCGTTTAATAGTTAGAGTTTTGTTTGTGTATTTTCTATTTAATGTTTTGAATGTCTTAGTTATAGTTGAATCTGAATAATATATTTTTGGTATTCCCTCTTTGATTTCTACATGGTATCAAGAGCTAGGTTAAAGATGAAGAAAGAGGAAAAAAGTCCGCTTATTCCAAATCTGTGTTGCCTAGGTTTGCCGTGATCGGTTGAATTAAACTGAATATCTGTTCCATTCGCATTGCAACGGAGTTAACGATTTTGATCTTAAATTTGCTTTGTTGATTGATTTGATTGGCTCCACGTGAAAGATAAAAGCATGGCAAGGTTACTTAGTCTTTTTTATTGATTGGCTGGGATCCGTTCATGTTTGACTGAAATTTGATTTTTTAAATTCCTATATGTCGCTTTGGGAGAATTTGCATCAATAATTTTATTAATTGTTTAGTTTGTAATAGGTTATTGTTGGCTGGTTTGGTTTTGGATTAGTGTTAACATGTTTTGGTTCCACCCGGTTTTGATTGATTTTGCATTTGGTTACGTCTGGTTTTGCATATGTCTGTCCTGCATCGGAATCTGCTATGTTTGCTTCTGCTATCTGAATCTGCTGTCTGAATCTGTCTACTGTTTGAATATGCTCTTCGTCTACCTCTGTTCGGATATCTCTGCTGAATCTGTCTGTCTGCTGAATCTGTCTGTCTGTTGCTGCCTGATCTGCTCTTGTTCATTTATGTATTTATGTGATTTTGTGCTATGCACCTTCCTAATCTACTCTCGTTCATCTTCGTATTTGTATGATTATGTGATATGTACTGCCTGATCTGCTCTCGTTTATCTCCGTATTTATGTTGCTCTGACTTTGGTTTTGCAGTGACTTTGGTCCGTCTGTTTGAGACTTGACTGATGTCGCCTTGTTACAGGATTGCATCAGATTGAGACTTCGTCTAGCACTGAGTTTGCACTATGGGATGTTCCGCTCTGTGTTTGTATTTCATTTTTTTATGTTCGGCAAACTCCCAATGTTCACCGCTGCGGCATTGTGAGTTTGAGAGGGGATGTTAGCTAATAAGGCTTATAAGCCAGACCTATTTGTTTAGTCCTGTTTAATAATTAAGGTTTCGTCTGTGTATTTTCTATTTAATGTTTTGTAATGTCTTAGTTATAGTTGAATATGAATAATATATTTTTGGTATTCGCTCTTTGATTTCTATGTCACTCACTTCACAACTCACCCAATCACTTACTCACTCACTTACTCGCCTAGTTCACTCGCTTGTTCACTCACTTACTCACTCACCCAATCACTTACTCACTCACTCACTAGCCTAGTTCGCTCGCTCGCTCCTCACTTACTCACTCACTCGCTCACTTACTCACTGATGACATCAAATAACGTCACATTTATACCATCATTTATCCTGAATAAACTAACCACTTTTGTATAATTATTGCAAGAATGCTTACTTAATTGTTTAAAAGTGTTATTTGCAGTAATTGAGGAGTGATTTGTAAAGACATGCTAAAAGGCGCATATTTTGGAGCTAAAACAAAGACATTTAAAGATTACTCATTTTTGACCAATACGCCATATCTAGCAAGAGAGATACAACGTATCAACGCCAATTCTTCACAAGAAAATGCGTATTCACAATTCCCAATACGGCATATCCACCTTCTGCCATACGCCGTATCCATGAAGATAACTATTCAGAGATACGAAGATATTATTATTTTGGGAATGTATATTATACTGATCATAAACTTTACGCGCACTCCAAGGGATACACCTCAATACGCCGTATTGGCCTAGCCCAATACGGCGTATCCATCCTTTTTTAGAGGCTATAAATAGAAGACTCAAAAATAAGTTTTCAGTGTGCAAAATCATATTCTTCATACCGTACACATAAAAGATGATTTTCTGAAGAGAAGAAGAGCAACCAAAGGTTAAGCATCGATCACGATTCTATAGAAGATACTGTGTAATTTCCTTACTCTTGTAATCATTTAATTTTTGGTATCGTTCGGTAAAACGTTTAGTTTACCTTGGTTAATTGATCACACTTGTATAATTACAATGGTTGTATTAGCCATCTTAATGAAGATTTAATGTTTTGGTTTGTTTTAAAATCGATTTTTTTAATTTATCGTTGAGAGTTTAATTATGTTTACCACATGATACTTGTCTACGTGTTTGAATATGCGACCTATCATTCAACTGGGTCTAGTTACGCCTAACAAGTGAGCTAGATACTGGGATAGCTTTCCATATCGTGTTTTATATTACTGGACCAATATGATCACAAATAACATTTTGTCTTTGTCTTTAAATTAAGAGATTAGTTGGACCGGCAGGTGACCCGTAATATTTCAACAAGTATGTTCTTGATTAATTGATAAAGATTCAAATAGTGGACTACGAGTATATAAAATACCGTCAAACAGTAAGTGGGTAAAGTCTCGATGGGCTAGGGTTTATCAAGATCACCATTGCTATAATCCCTAGATAGATTATAATTGTTGTGGTTGTCGTAAGGGACTTCTACAAGAAGTTTTACAACTCCCTAGGCAGTGTACCTAATCGTTATAGTGTAATATAGGCAAGACTCGGGGGTTGTTATCGTTCTTTAGGGGAATAGGTTGGGAAGGCTTGATCACGGTCTATGATGTGTGTTTTCCAAACTTTAAATTTATAATACTAGAAATACCGATTTTTACTAAAAACACAACACTCAGGAAGTATACCCGTTCGTGTATAGTATAGCTTTAGGTAAGTCTAGGTCGTTCCACATGAATTGAAGTTTTCACAGTTTGTAATTAAGGTTCTAAGGTTAATAAGATTGTCACGGATCAAATTAACCAAATCTTGCATATATCGAATGTTGTAAAGAAAGTGATTAAAAGATGATTCAATCAAATGATTAAGGTATGTTTGTTTAGGCAATGATTACTTAGATAATGATGTGTTTGGAATAGTGTTTATAAATTTAGAAAATAGAGTTATCACCAGTTATAAATCCTTTCGGCCTATTTTCTTATATAAAATATGTTTTACCAATTCAATAAACTCATATCCAAACACTACGTATCAAAGACCACATATCGCCCAAACAAACATAAGATTACTACTCCATAATCAAAGAAGTAATAAAACACATTATGAACTCAAATAATTCAATAATAATCATATTAAAAGGATAAACAAGATTATACCAAACTCCAAGAGAAAATGATGGTGATTTTATAATAATTTCTCAAGAATACTTTATTATATTCAAAGCAAAAACCGTAAACTATGAACAATTCTGTCACAATCGCTTATAGATTCGAATTACACTTCAATGCTACTTCCTTGGATGGACTAGAATATGGAAATTGATGGTGGAGAATGGTGGTAGACGATGGTGGTGATGGTGGTTTGAAGGAGTGTTTGGTTCCTTGGTTTGTCAAGCCAAGATCACAAAAAACACCTATTCTAATGGTTCTAAACGAATTGGGGGTTTGAGGGTGAGAGTGTACGAAATGAGGGAGCCAAGAAGGGTATTTATAGGCTGTTCGGGGGCCAAAGTGCACCACATAAACTTATTTGTGCGCCGCACATAGTGAGTTAATGCACACTTCATTTAATTGCCTTTAATTTTCTCCACCGACTGAAAAGTGCGCCGCACTTTCGGTAAAACCGCCGCACATTCTACAACTTCAACACTTAGACTTTGTTATGGTTGTAGATAATTGAATTCTCTTCGTGTGGCCGCTTGAACCAAATAAAACGGAGTTTGTATGACCGAGTTATGGCCAAAACAGTGAACAAGTGTCGGGAGATCATTAACTTGAGTTATTTCTTCGTTTAAGCTTCAATTCTTCATGTGATCTTCCGTTTTCTTCCACGAAACGTACCTAGAATATATAATAGCAAATACACTTGATTAAGTACCAAAAGTTCATGAGAAATGATCAAATATATATAAACAACGCCGCCGAAAACATGTATAATTTAGGCGTTCTCAAATCCCTCCACACTTAGCTATTGCTTGCCCTCAAGAAATTAAAGCGAGAAAACAAGATCATTTATCGTGACATGGAGAAAAAAATCATTTTAGCATTAACATGTATTTACCAGTTTTATAACTTTTCAGGCATAGACATATAACAGAGCACCTCACATAGGGAAAGTATTTGTTATTGAATTCACACGGGTCACTCAGATAGGGTTTTATATTTGTGAAGTCACTCAATTGCACATACATAATCTAGATAGCTACCATATGCTTGTACGAGACACATAAACATGCCCATTGCGGCGTGAGCACCAAGACAAAAATCTCAAAGAGGCAAAACGTGATAATGATGAGGGTGAATAGCAGATACTTGATTCCATGTGCCAGAACTTTGCCTTATACTTTGAACTTTTATTATTTTTTCTTTTCTCTTTTTTTTTCTTTGAAGATTTCTTTTCATTCCAGATACTGCGATAACTAAGGCTGGCACAAAACTTCTTCTTCATCGAGCACATTTTTCTTGCTCTTGGGATACTTTGGGGATCTCAACACTAAAAGCGAGTGCTGCAGATACATGATTACATAGGGATTTATTTCACCTCTTATCATACAACTTTGCCTATAAATTAACCTCATTGCAGTCTAGTAAATGATGATCAAGCACAAGTTATAGAGCTACTAAATTACCGGCTTACTCATATAATTTTATACCAATACCAATGTTCCAGAAAATGCGACAAACTACAAATACACAGCCGTAACGACAGATGAGACACTTGCAATTGCATTCAAACCTTAACTCGAGAAAGATAAAGGCAAAAGTTATCTTAGGTATCAAAGGTGGATACCCGAATTCTTTATGGCTAAATCCTTACAATTTAAGTGGGTTGATTTTATGCTAGTTAAAATGTCAATCCAGTTGGATTTGCCTTACTAAGGGTAAGCATTTTTTTTAAGTTTTTGGAAAAGCAATATATAAATTTTTAAATTTTCCAAAAAATATCAGTTGAAAGTTTGAAAATTTCTGCAAGGCAAACATGGAGGGACATGATTAATTTTTCCTATTTGCTACCCCTCCATACTTAAGTTAAACATTGCCCTCAATGTGAGAACTGGTAAATATAGAAAATAAGGAAAATGAAGGGAAAATAATACTTCTCGGGGTTCTTAAGTTCTTGGTTGAATTATGAAGGATATGACGCGAAACAGAACGCCAAGCATGTGTATTCTACCACATGTAATATAATACTCCAATTATATAAGTTTCCAAGTGTAAAATGCCAACCACCAATCCAAGCTCCACCTGTTTTATTTAATCTGCAAAATAGACACAACTACAAGAAAAACATTAAATACAAAAGCGCACTTTCGTAGGCACCACGGTTGCATTTAGCGTATGCAACAAGCCTTTAAACCCCTTGGTGTCCTGAGTGGAAGAGTTATAGTCTCGTGAGGGTTTTCAGCGAACACACCCACAAAGTTCGAAACATTCTTTTTGGATGCAGAAATCGAGTAAGAAATACACGGGCCGAATGCGTGACATACTTAAAAACTGCAAAGTTTTTGTTATATATATATTTTTTAGTTTTTTTAATTATTATTTACTATTACTACTATTATTATTATACTTAACTTGATTTAAGATTCCTTAATGATACGGTTCAAGTGGGAATGATCCACTCTAAAAGCTTGGGGGTATGGTATTTTTGGAATGTACTCACGGTATGGATACTCATTTGTTTTTACCACGTGATAGCCCTTTTTTGATGTCTTAATAGGTTTATCTTTTTCAGTTTTATTGTCAACGATGATAGGAGGTGGTGGATCTTTTTGAGTTTTCAGAGAATCATCGAACCTTCCACTCCCGGTGAATACAGCATTAACTTGTTCAGTTTGAGCTTGAGTAGGAGGTTGTGCCTCAGTCCAATCGGTTTGTTCTAAAGATATGTTTTGAGATTTCAACCACTCATCTATTTTTATTTCTATATTTTTAATTTTAATTTGGAAATTCTTTTCATTTTGCTTTATTTTTAAAATCATATCATTAACGTTGTTCTTGAAAAACATACTTGTAACTCTTTGATCATCCAAGAATTTAGTGATTGATTTTTCAAAATCAGTTTTAGCTTGAGGCTCTTGGTTGACGGTTTTAGACTTTTTGTTGGGAAAAACACCAGTGGTTTTACCATCGTCTTTGGCAAAAAGTTTCCAATGAATAGTTCTCATGCTACGGATACGTCTTTTGAAATCTTCGAGATCATTTTTCACATCATTGTTTAATTTTGTGAGCGATTTCTTGGAATTATTAGGACCATAATGGGATTGACGAGAAAATGAATCAAAAGAATTTTGGTTTTCAAAACCTTTATATTGGATGTAATTGGCTTCATGACGTTCACACATCGGAGTGTCATCGTTCAGGTGGTTTTTAGGATCATGGTTGTCTCTAAGGTCCTGATATTTGTTACGCATCTCATGCATCTCCTCTTTTAAGCTCTGGAATTGAGAATCCATTTTTATAGTTAGAGCTTCCAATTTTTTCATTAATCGATAATTATCATCATTACTATCACTTCCATCGGCAAAGGAAACAGATTTTTGATGATGTTCGTTTTTAGATTTAATGGGCCAATCATGTTTGAAAAGGACTTTGTCCTCGAGAAATTGAAAAGCTTGATTCGGACTTTTGTAGAGGAATATTCCTCTAGCAGTTACGTCCAAGATTTTACGTCTACGATTCTTGAGTGGTTCGTCAATACCGGGATAGAATCTTTTAAATAATATCTCCTTTGGTCATAACCCGTGCCATGATCATTTTCGAAGCATTTTCTTGGATTTCTTAACCATGCGTACGATTTAGACTTTCACATACGAGTTGAGAGAATATTTCCTAATCTTCCAAGTAAAAGACGGTTAAACAATGAAGGTGGAAAGAATCTGTTTATAAAAGCTCTTCTCATTTGTTCCTATGATGTTATAGACTCTTCATTAAGTTCGTTAAACCAGGTTTTAGCTTCATCGCACAAGGAAAAAGGGAAGATATAAAACGCTATTTACGGAGTATTCACCCGTATTGAACATGTCGCAAGATTGCGAGAAATTCAACGGATGTGGTCAGCTGATTGGCTCGCAGATAACCATCGAATTTATTTTCCAAAATCATTTTCAAGTGGGTACTATTTGTAGGTCCTTGTGTTGGATCTATATAGCCTTTGTAAGACAATAGCCAATTTGAATAAATCCAAATCAACTATATGAGAGACACTGACTATGAATATCAAGTGTTAATGCGGAATCTTAACACAAGTATTAAGAAGAACACAAAATATAAATACTAACTTTTGCTATAGAATTCTATTAAGCTTCAATGCTACTATTTGTTATATAAAACTCTATGCTGTAGGGTTCCTTTTATACACAAAGGAAACCCTAAAAGGCTATACAAAATATGTGAAAGGATAATGCATATCCTTTCCTAAGATTTCTCCTAAAATATCTCTAAGATAACTATTATCACTATTTTGTTACATAAACAAACAGACTTACGGATATCTCTAAAATACCCCTAGAACAAACTATAGTTACTTAGCCACTCTACCAGTACTAACTATAGTACTAGCCAGACTTAACTTAGTACACTACTAGCCAAACTACCTTAGTAAGCCAGAACTAACTTAGTACTGCCAAGAACTAACGAATACTTACCAGACTTACTTTTTAAACTACCAGTAATTAAGTCTTGTTACAATATATTTCCCAACAATCCTCCCTAACTGATCTTACACTTGTAACTTCAAGTTTCTTCAAGTTGTCTTCAATTAACTTCCCTGAGGATGGTGTAAACAAAACCCCCCCCCCCCCCTTCATACGTAATTATACTTGAGCTTAGCAATTCGTTCCTTCAAATCATCTCTTTTATCTTTGCAGCAACATTCTTCAAACTTTAGCACAACACCTTTCATATCAGCAACACTTAAACAGCTACATTGACTAAATGTAAACATCAAATCAATAGTGTCAGACTATTCTTCATCACTTCCAGGTGTGTTAACTCCTGTGAGAGGTGAATCATTGAAACTTTAAATGATTTTGATGTCCTCTTTACCATATAGCCATTAACACTAGATTAGCCAGTCCCTTTGGCCACCAGAAAGGTGCATGACCATAGGTCCCGACTAAAAAACATTTTAACTCTCAGTACATGGAAACATTGGTGAGTTAAATACCATATGGTTTTTGGCAAAACCAATATAGCTATGAACGATTTGATATGCATTTACCTGTGGCCTTTTGCTCAGGGCAGACAATCATTTTTCACCTAGAAATAGGTAAAATTCATAGTGGAATGATTACCATATCAACTCTTGTACATGAAACTGTGGTGAGAAGTTAATGTATCCATCCACTTTTTGGTAAAGTGTCAACCATCTAATATGGATTTTCATTTTCTTTATACCATGAAGGTCATAATCTCATGGACAAGTTATGGATTTTTCACAGCTTTTACCACAATCCATAAACCAAGTGGGCTAGCCCAACTCTTTACTAACCCAAATATGGTGAGTTGAATAATCATTAAATTTTTAGGAAAATTGTCAGCCATTAACGAATTTGAGAAGTCTTTTACAAGAGCCGTTATGCTCCTGGACTAGCTAGACCTTCATTTCTTAGACATGTGGGACAGATGACCATTGTTGTGTTTAGTGCATACACCATTCACCAAATGTTTTTCTCCTCATCTCCATTCTAGATATCTTAACTCATCAACCTTCTTACTTTCTATTAGCTCACGAGCTTTGCTCTCTATCATTTTCAAAACTTTGTATCAATCCTCATCTGTTTTCCCTCATGAAGTTTCATGTCCAACATAGCTTTGCACACTTCAGCAGACAAAGGATACTTTCTCTTTATTAGCATATAAACATCTACAGACTCCAAGTTCAAATAGTGTACTCTGCAAGCATCATAGTATCTCCAACAAATTATCCTTTGTTGACCTAGCAAACTCCAAATTGAATATGTACTAAGGGGTTCTTCAAACATATTCTTCAAGTATTCCCAAAGTACTTTTTCAAATTCATCCTCTGGCTCATTCATACCATATTTTCTCATCACAATCCTGTGTAGCTCTGTAAGATCATCTCTTGATATGTCAGTCAGCATTGCTCCAAAGCTTATGTATACCATATCAGTTCCATTCTTCCTTACAATCTGGTATACACCTTTCCTTCCTTGCTTAATGATCTTGTAATTTGCTATACCAGGTGATTTTGTAGCTACAGGAACAGGATTAATGGGAATTTTAGTACCTGAAGTAGAATCATCTTTTTCATTAGCTTCATCTGAATCTTCAGATTCATCCTTATCAAGGTGTGTATGGAATCCTTTCCTTGCTATCTGTTTCTCCTCTTTCCAGTCTTCTTGGTTGGCTTTTCATCTTTGTCTTCTTCAACCTTCTCCTCTGTTGGTTGAGTACCTTCATTATCAAACTTTAGCTTCTTTTTAGTTTTAGTTTGAAGCTCTTCACCAAATCTTTTCAAGCTTTCCTTTGTTGCTTCAAAGTTCATGGGGACATAGGTATCCAATTGCTTAACCAATTTTTTTCAAATTTTGCTTTCACTATTTCAAAATTCAACTTCCTTCAACTGAGTCAACTTCCATGTCCCTTGATTCTTAGAAATTTGACATATAGTTTCCTGGCTGTGTTTGAGTCATAGGCCTGATTCCTTTTGCTCTAGCTCTTTCCTCTGCAAAGTAATTTTCTTCTTTGATTTACCAACTCTACCATCCTTTTTGCATAATCTTCAACAGTAAGATCCTTTCCAAGCACACTCTTCTTCAATTCTGCATTTGCTTTAAGCTTTGCTCTAATAGTATCCCAATCTTCTTCAGTATAAGATTGAGCTTCAAACTGAACTTAGAGCCTTCCTTTTCTTTTGTTACCCTCTGTTAATTCTGCTCTTTCCAGCCATCCTTTGAGCTATAATTGAATCCAAATGAACTTGTTTTGGTCACTTCTTCCTATTCCAAACTTTTTCTAATGCTCTAACCCGATAGCTTACACAGCAAGTCCTCTGCTTCTTCTTGGAGAAATTGTTCTTTTTTCTTTCTAGAAACTTGAGTCTCGTTCTTCTTCTATCATATAGCCTTTCTTTCTCTTCTCCTCTGTCTGTGAAAAGGTACTGAAGACTCTATGCAATCAGTAGTAACTGGATCATGCCAGTATTAACAAACTAAACTGCCAGTATTAATTGTCTTCATACCAAGCACTAACTTTAAAATGCTTACCAGTATTAACTTCTTCAAAAACAGACTAATCTCTTCAAAGTCGCACACCAGTACGCTAGCAATTCTTTTGAACTCTCCTTCTCTTGCATCTCTTTCCTTTATCAACTGACTTGATCTTTTTAACTTTTGTTAAGATTGCAACAGCTTTTAAAGTTGTAGGGCTTATGTCTTCAACTTGTTCTCCCCTGAAGCATTGACAGTCTTTGAGGGAGTCTTTGATGGAGTAACAAAAGCTCTTTGTGGCCAAAGAAACTAGAGGATCTAAATCAAGAGTCTTCCTCCCCTGAGCCTCTGTTTCTTCCTCCTCAGAATCAGACAAAAGAACCCTCTTGGTCTTTCTTTTCAAAGCAACCTCTAAAGATTTTACTCTTTCTACCAAAGTGAGGATAGCTTTCCCAAAGGTCTGTTGGTTTCCATTGAGCAGCCTTCTCCAAGTTTTGTTTTAATCGTGCCATTAACTGGAATAGTAGCTTCTTGGCTAGGTGTAGGTGGTTGTTGGTCAGTTGATGGGTGTTCAAAGGTATGCTCCATTGGTTCATGTGCAGGTGAAGGTGTAGGTGAGGGGGATGCATTGGTAGTTTCAGCAATAGGTGTAGGTGGTGCAGGTTGAGATAGAGGTGGAATAGTTGTGGCTTCAGATGGTATAGGTTGTGTTGTAGGTGGTGTTGGTGGTACCACACTAGATGATGGTTGAGGTTGAGTGACAGATGGAGCTTCTTGTCCTGCACTTGGATTAGCAATAGACAACATAGCAGGCAACAAAGGTCTTGGTACCCCTCAAAACACCCCTTTTCATATTCCAGAAATCATTTTGGTCATAGTTCAGACAGCCAGATAAGGGTGTTTGTTTTTAGGTGATTATCCAAAATCATTTGTAGAAAAAGTGGTACGTCAAGACTTTTGTTTTGCTTTTTTTAAGTTTGCCACCTATGCCATCAAAAAAATAGTTTGAAAAATTTTAAACTCTGCCAGTGGAAAGACAAATCAAGGCAGTAGCAATATTGCTACCAAATTGATCCCATCCACCACTTTTAGAGCTTATACAATGTAAAATATGGTGGACTAAGAATCTCCATTGGGGTGTGAAAAAGCTTTTCCAAAAGGTAAAAGATCCATCAGTAGGATACCCCATATGCCTCATCCCCTCAAAAATATTATTATTTGGCAACATGGTAATCCCCGAGGCATCTTCTAATTGAAGCTTATTTCTAATAGATGCCTAAGTGATTGTATACGCAATAGTATCAATAGTTTTTGCGTGTAACTCTAATCCTATCAATACCGAGATTTTGGCAGTAGCAGTCTGCCAAAACTGTTTGACTAGGGAATCATGGATAGTAGGATTAGTAGTTAAAGCATACCTGAGGTTGGAACCTCTTAGAAAATCCACTATCTCTGCAAACCCTGCACTTTCGTCAGGTTTGCGCAAAAATCCCACTTGATTATGTTTGTCGCAGTATTTTAATTGAGCCATGATTTGAAAGTTGCAATAAAAGGTAGTGATGTGGACTGAAAATTACTGGGTTTAGTTACGAGTGAGGTTCTAGATGCTGGTTAAAGAAAATTGAATATATCCTTTGTAAAGGTAAGGAAGATTTTTACTTTGATAAGAGGAAATAGCAATAAAAAGATAAGTATGAAAGAGAAATCAAACTTTATCTATATATAGCTTCTCTGTGAACGACAATAGCGCCGTAAAAATCTATAACGGTAATATTTAAACAGTGTTTAAACAGCAAAGGTCAATTTTCCATCAACCAGCACTAACTATAACCTACCAGAATTAAAATTAACACTACCAGACTTAACTTTGGTCAACCAGAATTAAGTATGTTTCAACCTGTTTTAACTCTATTTCAACCAGAATTAAGTATGTATTAAAGACTTACACAACAAAGACCTTATCACACCTTCTTTACATCTGCAAATCCATGCTATTCCTGCAAGAATTAGTCTAAAACAAAGAAAAACATTCGGCAGGAGTTTGTATAAATCAGAATTAACTGAACTAACTACCCGAATTAATACTACTAACTACCAGAATTAATACTACTTAAGCCAGAATTTAGTTAAACTAACTACCAGAATTATACAAACTATATAACTAAGCCTCCCCTTAAATGTAGCTATGGGTTTATCATACCAATACTAACCACCAAGAAATTAAACCGTGGTCCATCAAAAGGTTTAGTCAATAGGTCAGCTACATTTAAGTCTGTGTGAATTTTCTCCACACTAATGAGCTTCTTCTCATAACAATCTCTTATAAAATGGTGGCGTATCTCGATGTGCTTTTGTCTTGGAATGATACACTGGGTTCTTCACAATGCAAATTGTGCTTTCATTATCAATGTGGATTTTGGTATTCATGAAATTGAAACCATAGTCTGAAACAGTTCTTTTTGGAACCCAAAAATACTTTGTCCACAACAATTTGCAGCAACTACATATTCGAGCTCAGTTGTATAAGTAGCCAAAAGGTCTGTTTTCTTGCATAACCATGATATAAAGATCTTGTCCAAGAAATTGACAACCACCTGTTGTGGATTTTCCTGTAAGGTTGATGACCTACCATAATCCACAACAGAGAAAGCTTCCTCCAGGTCCAAAAGGTGGATTTCTCTAGAAACCATAAGCCCAAATGGTTTTGCGCCTTAAGGTTAAATAAAGATTCTCTTCACAGCATTAAGGATGTTACGTCTTGAGTTGACCTGAAAACGATAACAAGGACATACTGCAAACATTATAACATGCCCTTAGAGGCAGTTAAATACATAAGAGAACCTATCATGAATCTGTATAAGTGTACATCCACATCAACATCTTCCTCATCTTTTGTTAATGCCACTTTGGTCTCCATGGGGGTTATTGCAGTTTTCAACACTTACAAGAATCAAATTTCTTGAGTATCTCAGCAACATACCCTTTTCCTGAGATAAGAAGATTCCTGCTTTGTATTGTTAGACTTGTTAATCCTAGGAAAAATGTGATCACCCATAGAACTCAACTGAAATATGCTTTTCATTAAGGCTTCAAACTCATCACACCAAGACTTTTTGGTAGATCTAAAAGATTATAGAGTTATGATTTGCATCTTATTATATGTGGTGGCATGATACAAAGGATATCTGATTGAGGGGAAGCTTGAAAGTTTTGTTTCATTCAGGGAGATGATTACATCTCAACTTTAGGGGAAGCTTAGGCTTTATGATGAAGTTCGTACATGACTTTGTTTGTTTTGTCACCATCAAATAATGAAGATTTGTGGGATTCTTAGATTTGGATGATACAAAATTGACTAAAAGAATGAAACAAAAAGGACTAATTCAGCATTATGGGATTCTAGAAGACTTGAAGTCAAACAGTAGTTATCTTCTCATTTAATGCAGTCAAACAATGATTAATGCTGATTGAAGATCTCATTCAATGCAGTAAAACAACGATTAATGCTAATTGAAGATTAATTACAACTTGAAGCAACATGATATCCTTCTTGTCCTTTTTAATAAATAAAGTCTTGTCAATCGTACCCCTCTTGTATCCATGCTTCTCTAGGAATTCGAAATGAGTAGCATACCAAGCTCAAGAGCTTGAGGCATCCATACAAACATTGACCACCTTATAAACCTTCTTAAAGGTGATCAAGATCACAAGCAGGATGGTTGTGAGCATGAAACCTCTCCTCTATAGTGCCATACAATAAAGGTCACTTATTTTACAACCCATTTGGTATACTATGAACCCCATAAATTAGGCAAAGTCTAAAAATAACCTGATAGCTTCTATTCTTGCCACAGGAGCAAAAACCTCATCATAGTCAATACCCTCTTCCTGCGTGTACCCTTGGGCCACCAATCTTGCCTTATTTCTGACAACCACTCCTCTTTCATCTCTTTTATTTCTGTAGACCCATTTTGTACCAATTACCTTCATTGCCGTGATGTAGAACTACAAGAACCCCATACCTGTTGCAGCTTAAAACGTAAAAACTCCTCTGCATGGCTTGAACCCAAATGTCACTTGTAGAGCTTTAGAAATCTTTTTGAGGTTCCTCCAGAATAGAAAACAAGCAATAAACAAATGTTGTGTGATCTTATGTAGAGTGTTTTCTTTGCTGCTTTTGAATATAGCTGAAATGTGCACGAGCTCTTGATTTTTGCTTCACTTTGCTTCTAGTTTGTACAGCTGACTTAGGATCACCAAGTATTTGACATTTCGGGTGAATATTGTGAATCCTAAGAGTAGGAGTATGACTGACTTCGATTTCTGTGGGTAAGCTGTTGAAGTCAGTTATCACACCTTCTTCATCATAAGATGCCTCATCAAAAATTCCTATCTCAGATCAAGCTTACCAGTATTAACTGGTTCACTACCAGAATTAACTGAAGGAGTACTGGTAGAGTTTTTTTCAGATACTGTCCCTAAATGCTTTAGAGAAATTTCTTCCAACTCTCTTCAAAAAGCTAGAATCTTAAGATTATCTTTTGAAGTGTCAGTAGAAGAAGCCTCCTTCTCTTGTTGAGGTTCTGTCAAGATCTCCTCTTTCTTTGAATTTGTAGAAGACTTCCTTGATTCAACTTTTTCTTCAGTATTCTTTATAGCTGAAGGCACAACAATAAGCTCTGCATCCTCATCTTTTTCCTCAGAAGCATTAGAGTTTGGAGTTTGTGAAGTACCTACACTGTTAGTTACTTCCGAAGCACCTGCATGTGGGTTAGCTTGATTCTCCAAAGATACAGGAATATAGTTCATAGAATCAGTAAGATAGTCAATATCAAACATCCATCTATACCCTACTCCTTTGATATTGGGTTTATCTTCAAGAAAATTGACATGCAGATTTACTTCTACTCTTATGGTTACTAAGTTATAAACCCTATAGGCTTTGCTATTTAGTGAGTAACCAACTAAGAAACCCTCAAAATCTAAATTGAGAAAAGGTTAAAATGCCCTAGTTCTTTTACAAAAGACACACTATCAAAATCTAAATTACCCACCTCTTTTTTTCCTTTACCAGTTATGTAGCCTTTGCTACCTCCAAAGTAACAGAACCCCCATTGAATTCTTCAAAGTTCCTCCAGTGATCCTTGTTTACCTGTCATGTGCCCTGAGCATCCACTATTAAATATACCTCTATCTACCATGTTCTTGAGTGGATGAACTTGCACATGAAAAAGAGAAATTAGTTTCTCTTAGGGACCCAGGCCTTTTCAGACTTGGGTCTGCCTTATGGACCTTTAGCATTCACAGTTTTAATAAAAGTTGGTCCACTATCATAATTAGAGTTTGGTTTAGAGTTCCTCCAATTATAACCTGCCGAGGTCTTAACAGTAGAGCCCCCAATTTCCCTATAACACAAATAGCATGATAATAAGACATTCCTTGTTGAATTTCTAAAATGTGTCTTCCTCACGGAGGTGAATGTATTTTGAAAAATAACTTCTTGTGATTAAAACATATCACGCTGGGGTCCTTACAGGACTAAAAACCTGTTTTGAGTTCTGGTAGGAAACTGGCTTGTCTAAGATCTAACAGTATTAACATTAGAATTAACAGTATTAACTCTAGGCCTAACAGAATTAATATTTGTCCTACTAGTATTAATATTAGTCCTAACAGAATTAATGTTTGACCTACCAGTATTAAGTTGTACTGGTCTAGGAACAAATTAATTAGCATGATTAATTCTGTCAGTATTAGTCCATACTGATTTTGCCACCATGTTACCAGAATTAAAAACCCTTTGTTTCTTAAACTCAGGCCTCCCTCTTGCCATTTTCTTTTCATAAAGTTACCATCTTTGATCAAAATGACTTAAACTACCCACAAACAAAACATTCTTATTTGTGAAAGAGTAACCTTCCCCTAGTTCTCTTTCCATCATAAGCAATTCCATATCCTTCCCTGTTACTTTAGGTGTTTCTTGATCTTTGATTGTTTGCCTAGGAGTTTTTAATTGTGAAGCACACAACTGGGTTGAATCACCTTGATTTTGGTGTAGACACACCTTTTTCATTTATTGTTATAGGTGTAGACACATACACTTCTTGAGGTACTCTTGAAATCTCAGATTCCAGGAACAGAACAAAATGTTCAAAGGAAGTTTCCAATAGATCCTGCACTGTCATTAGAATACAGGTAGAATAATACTGGATCAATCATCTGATACACCAGGTTCAGCTCTGGGGCCCTTTTTATACCATAGAACATACAAAGACTCATCACTTTCTTTCTTGGTTTAGGGATAATCTCCACTTAAGGGATGTGAACATCTTTAAATCATTAGTATTTTTTATAAATCTTATGTACAAAGGTTTTCCAACTGAGCCCTCTTCTAAACAATTAAAAACAGAAAAATTCATTTCTTTCTCATAACTTAGAACCTCATTGTTTGATTGTATTTCATACCCTAAGCTAACTTTACTATTTGAACTCATGCCAGAATTAATTAATCTCCAAAGATTCTTGGAAGAATCTTTCCATGGAATCTCTTTTCTTCAATTGTTTTTTTATTTGGGTTTATTGATCCTTTTGCTATTATTACAGCTTTCATTCAATCCTCCCTATATTTTTTGAAGGCTTTCCATCTTTTTCATAATATTTCATTTGCTTGAAATGAAGCTTGTTCATTTAGAGAAAGTTTCGTTTTCAGAAAAGTAAACAAAGTTGAGTTTACTAGTTTCTTAACAGCTTGACTATAGGCCAAGTATTGTGCTTCGTGATCACCTAACTAGATTCATTTTTCATCACAGCAGTGTTTTAAGGTAATGTATGAATCAATGCAAGATTTAAAACACACAGATACCTCACTACTGGGAGCAGATAGTCCATGATGCATGATTTGTCTCTTCATCTTCGTGTGTCTCCCCCAAATTGACAATACCATCATCCATTGTCAACCAATCCATCTAATTTCTTTCTCTTGCTTTCCAGCTCTAGTGTGTTGATAAAAAGAGTCTCTCTTTTTCTTTCCATCATGTGTCCCCTTTTGCAGTACATATCCCAATGCATAGTGGACATGATGTGACAATTGATGCATTCAAAAGCTTATTTTTGGTCAAAGCCAATAGTGCTTTTTCGATCAACACGAACTCTCTTACTCTTTCATGTTTCTTATAGAACATTATTCATTCGTAATAGCAATCATTGCTATCTGCTAGTTTAATGTCATCTCTTCAAAGGTCCAAGTCAGCAAACTGTTCAGGTCTTCATGAAGGCAAGTCCTAGTCCTCTGATTGTTTTGGCAAAGATGTGAGAAATACTTCATCAGCTAACCAGCAAGAGCTTCTTTTTTCTGGAGTATTGGTTGAAGAGTAGAAGGAGGTGCAAGTAACTATAGTAACTAGTAAAACCAGACTTAACCTATTAGTGCTGCTTTTGCGTTGTAGAAACAAAAGCAACATTTTGAGCAATGAAGATTTGTTTTGAGGCACCTTGGATTTCCTACTCAAAAACGTCTAAGGTTATTGAAACAGATCATCAATAGATAAAGTGTCAACAATCTGGTTTAAGTTCTCATATTCATTGCCAAGTATTGGTCCATCTGAATACGGCATTCACGTGCTTAGTTTGAGCTTGAGGAGGAGGTTGTGGTTAAGTCCAATTGGTTTGTTCTGAAGATATGTTTTGAGATTTCAACCACTCATCTATTTTTCTTTCCATATTTTTAATTTTAGTTTGGAAATTCTTTTAATTTTGCTTCATCTTTAAAATCATATCGTTAACATTGTTTTTAAAAAACATATTTGTAACTCTTTGATCATCCAAGAATTTAGTCATTGATTTTTTAAAGCTAGTTTTAGATTGATGCTCTTGGTTGACGGTTTTAGACTCTTTGTTAGGTAAAACACCGGTGGTTTTACCATCGTCTCTGGCAAAAAGTTTCCAATGAACAGTTCTCATGCTACGGACACATCTTTTGAAATCTTCGAGATCATTTCTCACATCATTGTTTAATTATGTGAGCGATTTCTCGGAATCATTAGGATTATGAAGGGATTGGGGAGAATACGATTCCTAAGAATTTCGGTTTAGATATCCTCCAGATTGGATGTAATTTGCTTCATGACGTTCACACATCGACGTGTCATTGTTCAGGTTTTTTTTAGAAGCATTTTCCTCTCTAAGCTCATTGTATTTGTTACATATATCTTGTAATTCTTCATTTAAGCTTATAACTTTAGAATCCATAGCCTTTAATTTTTCTATAAATCGAGAATTATTAGTATTACTATCACTTCTATAGGCGAAGGAAACAGATTTTTTATGATGATCGTTTTTAGATTTAGTAGACCAATCAAGTTTGAAAAGGACTTTGTCCTCAAGAAACTGATAAGCTTGATTTGGAGTTTTGTAAAGGAAGATTCCTCCAGTAGTTATGTCCAGGATTCCTTGAGTGGGTTTGTCTAGACCATGATAAAATATTTGAATAATAGCTCCTTTGGTCAGACCGTACCTATGACATTTTCGAAGCATGTACTTGAGTCGTAACCAAGCGTCGATTAGACTTTCACGTACGAGTTGAGAGAAATTTCTGATTTCAAGTAAAAGACGGTTAAACAACGAAGGTGGAAAGAATTTGTTTATAAAAGCTCTTCTCATTTGTTCCTACGATGTTATAGACTCTTCATTAAGTTCGTTAAACCAGGTTTTAGCTTCATCGCACAAGAAAAAGGGAAATATTAAAAGCTTTACTACTTCGCTTTGAGTTTTACCGTATTTGAACATGTCGCAGATTGCGAGAAATTCACGGATGTGGTCATGCGGATCGGCTCGCAGATAACCATCGAATTTATTTTCCAAAATCATTTTCAAGTGGGTACTATTGATAACAAAGTTGTCATCAACATTGGGTTGAACAATGGCAGAATTAGGAGTCGGTGCTACAATCTTAGCATTTTCCCACATAGGCTGATCATCAGGATCGAGAATTATTTGTTTGGGTTCAACATCCTCTTCAGGTATATTTATGACGACAAACTCATTAACGGAAGAATGTTGGGTTGAAGATTCGATCCGAATGTATTCTTTTCGGAACATTTTAAATTTACAAGTCCTTGTTATTAAATTTTTATTAAATTTATATATTAGATTCACAAGTTGTTTTCCGTAAGATAGGGGATTTATACATACATTAAGCATTTTGCAAAAAGACATTTTTATATATATAATTAAAGCTAATAGGATAATATTCAAAATAAAGTAAATTATTTTCATATATTTTTTATATGATTTTTTTTTATAGGTACGACGTACTTTAGGAAAAGTGCGTCGGCTTTTCTGGAATTTTTATGTTTTTTTTCCGAATATTATGATAAACTAGATAATTACAAATACACAAGGCATATAATCAAATAAAATACAATTTCAAATGATTATAGAACCTAAGACTAGCAGATTTGGGGTTTTGGTTTTGGTTTTTTTTAAATAAGATTATGTTTGTGAAAATTTGCAGAAAGTGCAGCCTACTTGGGTAAAGTACGGTGTACCTTCTGGGTTTTTTAGGAAAACCGGCGCACAAATATAATGTGCGGCGTACTTCCCGAAGAAAAAAAACAACTGTTGGATTCTGTTTGCCAGAAAACGGTACGGCGAGTTTGAAAATTTTGTGAAACAAAATAGCACCAAAAACAAGAAACAAACTGATAACAACTTACACGATTCCTCGGCAATGGCGCCAAAAACTTGATGTGTGTTTTCCAAACTTTAAATTTATAGTAACTAGAAATACCGATTTTTACTAAAAGCACAACACTCAGAAAGTATACCCGTTCGTATATAGTATAGCTTTTAGGTAAGTCCAAGTCGTTCCACAGGAATTGAAGTTTTCACAGTTTGTAATTAAGTTGCTAAGGTTAATAAGATTGTCACGGATCAAATTAACCAAATCTAACATATATCAGACATTATAACGAAAGCAATTAAAAGATGATTCAATCAAATGATTAATGTATGTTTGTTTAGGCAATGATCACTTAGATAATGATATATTTGGAATAGTGTTTATAAGTTTTAGAAAATAGAGTTATCACAAGTTATAAATCCTTTCGGCCTTTAAATATAACTAGTGATTATATCGATTAATAACAACAAATCCTTTCGGCCTTTATAAGTTATTATAACCAATATATTAGATGGATGATAGAACACATGTATAAAGAAACCTTTCGGCCTATTTTCTTATATAAAATATGTTTTACCAATTTAATAAACTCATATCTAAACGCTCCATATCCAAGATCACATATTGCCCAAACAAACACAAGATGACTACTCCATGATCAAAGAAGTAACAAAACATATTATGAACTCAAACAAATAATCATATTCAAAGGATAAACAAGATTATACCAAATTCCAAGAGCAAATGATGGTGATTTCACAAGAATTTCTCAAGAACACTTTATTATATTCAAAGCAAAACCCAAAAACTATGAATAATTCTGTCATAATCACTTATAGATTTGAAATACACTTCAATGCAACTTCCTTGGATGGATTAAAAAATTTAAATTGATGGTGGATAGTGGTGGTAGTCGATGGTGGTGATGGTGGTTTGAAGGGGTGTTTAGATCCTTGGTTTGTCAAGCCAAGATCACCAAAAACACCTATTCTATGTGTTCTAAACGAATGGGATTTATTTGTATGAGAGTGTGTGAAATGAGGGATCTAAGGAGGGTATTTATAGGCTTTTGGGGGCCAAAGTACGCTGCATAAACTTATTTGTGCGCCGCACATAGTGAGTTAATGCTATCTTCATTTAATTGTCTTTAATTTTTCCACAAACTCAAAAGTGCGCCGCACTTTGGCCAAAACTACCACACTTTTGTTACTTTCAGTACTTGGCCTCTTTCATGGTTGTAGATAATTTAAGTCTCTTTCTGTGGCTGCTTGAATCAACTAAAACGGAGTTCGTATGACCGAGTTATGGCCAAAACAATAAACAGGTGTCGGGAGATCATGAACTTTAGTTATTTCTTCGTGTTTTCTTCTGTTTTCTTCCACGACACATATCATGAACCTATAATAGCAAATATAGTCGATTAAGTATCAAAATTTTATGAGAAATGATCAAATAAATGCAAATAACGCCGCCAAAAACATGTATAATTTAGGCGTTATCAGTGAATCGGGGGAATGGCATGTTTTCGCGT
>BQNB010068545.1:0-33808 GCA_026074375.1 Tanacetum coccineum | reverse complement strand
CCACCCCTTTCTTTTATCCTCCTCGTTCCTGAGGTAGACTGACTTAGTGTGCTCTCTTTCTAGGTCTGATAGCGAGTTCTATTGTTCTATCTTATAGGAGATCTTATAGGCAATTTCATCAGTCCTGTTTGTGAACCTTGCTACACTTTTGAGTAGGTCATAAGTCATGTTGGATATTTCAACAAAGGGCTTCCCTAGCACTACTTGTGACAGCCTAGGGTCTATGATTGAACTAATATCCTCAACAATCATGAAGTCTATGACATAAGTGAAGTTTCCTACAAAGACGTGCATTCCCTTAATCCTACCCGTGAAATTATTCACTCCTCCATTTGTGTTTTCCCTAGGGTCAAGTTTTCTTTTCATGATCCAATTATACAGCATTCGGGTCATGATATTCAGGGGCGAGTTAAGATCTATGTAGGCTTTCTCAATATGCACATGTCTAATGTTGCATGGTATTTTAAGGTTTGACGGACATCCTTCTATGATGATGGGGTTTCTCAGAAATATTGAAGGGATTGGACCACACATTAGATACTTATGATATGCAAGCTCACTCCTGGTCGGGAATACGTCAAAATACTCCACCTCTAATTCTCCTACTCCTGCGTTTTCACCTACTTCGGGTTCCTCCTTGTGGGAATCATCATTCTTCTTATTAATCTCAATAAACATCATGTCACCGTCATCCCCTTTCGTGAAAACAAATTCTATGTTGGATGATTGGGGGACCAAGCTAAGCGATTCGAAGAATGAATTGAGTTTATGGGATTTTTCGGTGATAAATGAAACTGATGGATCAGGTGGTGAGGAAGGGTTGGTATTGATTTTTTCCAGGTTGTCCTCTTCTTGCTCTTCTTCTTTTGGCTTACGGGTTTGAGATTCGTCTGGCCGTTTAGGACATATCGTGATAGTTTTGATCAAACTGTAGATTTGGGTTGAGCATTAGGGATCATCTGTTAGGGTAAGAACGAGCAGACAAAACTAAAGAGGTAGGGTTAACAACCGTGTTGCTAGGAAGCGCTCCTGCCATTCGATTAGTGATGGCCTTCAAGACTGTGTCAATTTTGTTGGTCATCTCGCTTTGTTGTTGTTTGAAATCGGCTTCAAACTTGGACAATCTAGCGTCTTGAGATGCCATGTAGTTAGACACCAATCCTTTGAGATTTGATTGATTGTTAAAACTTAGAGGATTTTTGTTAAAGGAGTAGCTTGGGAATGAATTGTTTGGCAAAAACCGGTTAGGTGGGTTTGAAAAATTATTTTGAGGATTTTGGGGTTGTCTCCACCTAAGGTTTGGGTGACTTTTCCATGACGGATTGTAGGTGTCACCAAGATTATTTTGCTTGGGTTTGAAAGTGTACCACTTGCCTCCCGCTTCGTCGGTACGCGAGGACGCGTAATCAACAAAAGCTTGCTCGGGATTTTCCATGCAATACTGAGTGTCGTGGGGACCACTGCATATCTCACATGAAGAAGTGATTTTGTGCACTTAAATAGGTTGCTTAGGAGCAAGATGAGCTTCCATCAAGCGTTGGACTTGATTTTCAAGCTCGATGAGACGACGTTCTGATATACTCAGGACATCTTGAAGCAGAGAGATTGCCTTGACTGGCTTAGCGAAGTCCCTTGGGTCATTCCAACTTTCATTGTCATAGAGGGAGAGGTCCTCTAATAATGCCCAGGATTCTTCGGCGATTGTGTCACGAAGCTTACCACCGGGATTGACATGGTCATAATAGATTTGGACTTGGAGCCAAAGGTCGATGCCATGATGAGGGAATTTTTGGAGTAATTTCTTAAAACGAGTCCATGCTTCAGAAAGAGACTCTCCTTGATGTTGTTGGAACATCAGGATGTCGTTACGAAGTTTAGTAGTCCTTCCCGGTGGAAAGAATTGAGCAAGGAAACGAGTAGTAATATCCTCCCATGTGGAGATGGATCCTGCAGGAAGACGTTCAAGCCAATTGCTAGCTTGATCGTGAAGGGAAAATTGAAATAAATGCAGGCGCGTTCTTTCCCTATTTGCAACATCAAGGTCGAGTGAGTCCACAAGTTTTAAGAAATCCTTGAGATGTTGGTTTGGATCCTCGGACCGAAGTCCGTGGAATGAGCATCCGTTTTGCACCAACCGGATGGTGTCGGATCGAAGAGGTACCACATTGTTCCCTTCGAGTTCCCTTCGGGAGCTCACTACTGGAGCGCAATATTGCCTTTTATAATAGCCCTCGTGCCAAGGTTGGGAGTAATCTCCAAGTGTACAGATTCAGGATTCGCGTCGTCCATGGTGAGTTCGACGACGACATTAGCATTTTACGAGACAATGCAACAAAGAAGTAACTAGATACGATCTAATGTCTAGACGATAAGGTAATATAATGAATAACGATAAATAGATCAGCATCAGATAACGGGAGATTCAATTGGAACCTGCCCCCTAGACCTAAAGTTTTCACTATAACAATTGGTCGTAAATCCTATGAACTATTGCACCACGCCATTCGATTAGCGTTCGCGCAAAAACTCTGATGATTCGTTGGGTTGTCTTTCTTGTGTCATAACGACTGATACAATTCACATGTTAACAGGTGTTAACAACTGCTCCAATCAGACCTATGTGTACTCTAATCGTTCTACCGTACTCGGTAGCTATAGGCAGACTCGGAGGTTGTTTATCGTTCTTAGAGGGATAGGTTGAAAAAGTGAGTCGGCTTTCGTTTGATTTTGTTTTTTTTTTATAATGTACTCTTAACGTAGTTGGACCGCGTTTTAGGGGTTGTGGTCAATTCTGAGTCTGCTCTTGCGGTGTTCTCGGTCTAGCTTGCTGATTTCATTCTTCGGTATTTCGAGTCCACTAGAATGTGACAGGCTTTAGTTCAAGAGCGTATATTAGATTGTCGATCTGTTAGTAGGTAATGAACATTATTGTAAAGTATTTGATAGGATATTTTCCCCTTAATGTGTATCGGTTGGTCCCGTTCTGTTGTTTCTCTGTGTGTTACTAAGCATTAGTAGTGAAGATAAGACGTTATGTTTGATTTCTCATTGTATATTTGTAATTTTCGTAAATATTAAGTCGTTAATTATCTAGATGATTAGACTTTAGTGATAAATTATGATGTTTATCTATTTGCTTCAAGTCATATATTCAAAATCCCGTAGACTACACGTCGCATTCCTAGCCAATCCAAGAGCAGCTAACCATCTTCTGTGATGTACAGATAGTGATCTGTGTTGATCTCGATATTTTCCTATGTCGCATGCGGCTTCTGTGTAAAATTGTATTCCACTACTCGCTCTCGCGCATGTTGAATGTTGTCACAGTAAACCGAACGTAGACTTGCGTATTTAGAGAACGTTCTAATCGCAATCGCACTAACGTAGAATATCTCGGTCGTAAGTTATGTTAGTCTGTATGTTGTTTAGTAAGGCCAAAACTATATGAGGTAGCTAGGGAGAGTGAGGGTGATGGGATGTGTTGATATTATTGAATATTAGCAATTGATAGCTATCTATAACGAGGATAAGACTCATAACGTTTATGGTTCACAACTCCTCCCGGTTGTAGTTAGTATGAGTGTGTATATAGAGATAGGGACGTGTTAAGCGCGCGGTGGATGGTTATTCCTTTTTATAGCACTCGCAATTTCACTGAGTACGTATCTATTCTGATTTAATATCTATACGAGGCTGTGTTTGTGTCTTCGTATAAGCCTAGAAGTCTACGACGTATATCCTTAGTCAACGAGATAGAAATTGAGAGCTTATCATTATGAATAGGAATGACTTACAATTATAAGGTTTCACGTAGTATGATTGCATAGAAGCTAGCTAGTGCGTGAGTTGGAGTGAATAGTGGGCTTTACTTGCTTTTTTCTTATTTTTAATTTTTTATATAGGTTGTAATTATGGTATACCTTTGAGATTAATGCTTATCGGTTGCATTTCGTGGCTAGTAAATATTAGCACTAGCATAGTAGTATATCGATAGAAGATTGATGACGAAGAGACAGTACAGTTATCGCGCTCATATAGAATGCGACAAAGCAATACATATGAACTAAACTAATAATGAGCTATGATTGTAGGAGTTATAATTAAGTTTCCCTTTGACGTGATGAGAAGCTTGAGTTTTTAAGAATCTAAGAGTTAGGAAGTGTCTCACGTGTAGCTAATTATTTGAGAGTTGTAAGTTGTTGGATGCTCTTAGCGTGATACAGCGGTGTTCCTATAGTATAGTATACTGATCTTGAAGTAGTAAGTTGGCTGTGAGGTGCGTCTCCTAAAGTCGAGGTCACTACAATTAGTATACAGGCGACTTTTACAAATGATATCCTAACTATGTGCATACGTGTCGGTTCTTCAATTTAAGGTTATAAGAGACATATGTGTTATCTCAGTTTGCCGCACTTGCTCGCTCAGTCAAGGCTTTGCGGAGTGTGTGTGGTTGGCGTTGAGCGCATGACCTGTGTTCTCTACCATCACTTATGACGATGTTATCGTAGTATGTATGCATTTATCTCAGTTCGTGTCACACGCTATAGACGTCTGGATGTGAATATCGTTCTAAGTAGTGAGAGATGTCAATGTCACTCAGATGACTCATAGTAGTGTGTCTATTGAATAAGACCGTGAATCAAATTTCGTAGTCCGTGTGTAAAGTGAGTGAGCTTAGAGATTGTCGACTTTGAGCAGCGCGAATTCGTCGCTTACTAGTCGTTCTTTGCCAATGCATCTAGCAACAAGCTCCGTGAGCTCCACAATGAACAAGAAGATCTGATATGACTATTTCAATGTCTCATAGTCTTGTCGTAATGATTGATTTTGGTTGTACTTCAGGTTCAGTGAGTTACTTGTCCGCAAATTATCTTGTCTCTCTCACAAAACTGGTGTTCCCCCAGAGGTCAGAGTAGTAGTAGATCCTAGTCCAAATGTCAGTCATGAGAGCTTGAAATGAGCTAAGAGGATTGCTCGCAAATTGATTCACTCTACGATCGGACCTAGAGTCGTGTACGGCCTTGAATTTTTTGCTATGTACATTCAAAGCTCAACATGCATAGCTATTGCTATAGTAAGGTATGAGTGACGTCAAGTTTGCAGTATTGTATTGCATGGTAACCAAATTGTTTATTAATTCGACTATCCATTGAAATGTAATAAGATGTAAAGATTGTCGCTCGCAAGAGAAGTCTCAGCTAAAGGGGAAGATTAGCATCTTACATAGATCGACTCAAAAGCACTTAGCTAACTATGCGACCCTGACGTCATAGTGAGGTGCTCTTGTGATAAGTTTTTGATACACTATGGCATCTTACTTCATGTGCTTACTATATTATTGTAGAGTATAGGCCCATATGCTGTCGTCGCGCTCGAGAACTGGTACACATGTAGTGTGTCGAGTAGAGACCGCAGTTGTGAATATCAGTGCTGTAACTTTGTACGGTCATTTTGAGGTAATTGGCTGTAGCAATGTCTGGTCTACGCTAGACACAGTGAGGGGGATGTCGACCTAATCACATTCGTTAGCTACCTCATCTGAGGGTATCGTCATATCAAATTTAGAAATCCTCACTTAAGTTGCATACTCTCTCGTAGAGATAATACAGATACAAAATAGAGAATATAATGAATGATACTCGAATCTACATATAGATACAGAGATGAAGTACACCCCCCAATACTGTGATATTTTTGTGAGTGTTGTGACAGAGATAGAGATCTTGCGAACTCTTAAGCGTGCCTAGAGATATAGAGATCGCAGGTCTGACTACTCGTTGTGAGAATGTAGATACCTTGTTGGAGAAATACGTGAATAGCTTACTCGATACCTAAGGTAGCAGTAACATGATTATTACAGCTTCTTGGTTACAGGACCTGAATCGACGCTTCTGGTCCGAGATTAGTGTTTATAATGCTCACACAAATCGTCCCACACCTATTAAATCGTGGACTTCATTCCGCTATTACACTTGGATTTTGTCTACAATTTTGATCGACGCAAGCTCAATATGTCTTGACCACCTTACAATTTCAGTAGGAGCATTTGAAGTACAGAGTTCCGCACCTTGTATTTGGGCTATTGCCGTACTAGCTGCTGTTCGGACTTTGATGGGATGTTTGATCGCGGTATATAATGTCGATACCGTCACATTCGTGTCATCTCTGACTTACAAGAAAGGTCGTCGGAGTGTAGAAATGCTAAAGATGAGTTTCGTGAATTGCTTCTAGCTTGAACTGTGGGGAGAGCAGAGGCGGTAGTTTCTGTTTGTTTATGTAACTTTGGAGCTTGGGGTTTGTTTTGATTGTGCGGGTGAGTGGGTTTTGTGGAAGATTAGGTTGTTGTGTTGTTGGTTTTATTTGATGTGTGGATTTTATATTTTACGAATTGTTTGTTTTTCTTTTGTGGGGGAAAGGCTTTTTCATTGGAAATAAAGGAAAGGAGGATGGGATATGGGGTTGGGGGGAGGGAGGGAGGTAAGAAAGAGGATTTAGAAGCGTTGGTTATTGAGGGCGGGGGGGGGGGAGTAATTTTTTTGAATGGATGAAGTAGGTAGAGTGTGGGGAGGTGTTGGATGTGGGGTGAAGGTATTGCGGAGAGTTAGGGAGGAGAAGGACGCGTTGGAGGGGGGGCCTACTATAGTGTGGGCTTAGGGGATTTGTCTTGGACTGTTTTGAGTTTATTCATTTATTCGGAATTTTTAGTTTTTTGAGAAGTACGGAATTGGATGGAAGAGAAGGAGGATAGGAATTTAATTACTGCGGGTGACGGACCAATTTGTTTGTGTTTTTTTTTGTTCCCACTTTTTGCCAATCACGTAAGGGCAGGGACTGGCTATGGAAAGTGATTGCCGAAAGTGAGAATTCTCTCCATATTGAATACATAATTGATTAATTACTTTAAGTCGCCACAGGGAAAGAAATTTGGTAGGATGGTCTTATTTATCATGCATATATTACTCACAATCCCCGCCAAACAACCATATACAAACACTATCGCACCCCAACCAACTGTTCTAGCCCACCAACAGGCCTTTTCTACTCAGCCAAAGATAATTATTGTTACGCCACATAACAGAATAACCAACATGCCACATCAAAGCATATACTGCCCACCCCCCCACCCCCTTAAACGCACTCGCAAGCACCTTCCTATTCCCTGATTTGAATCGCTCCTTCCTCCCCCATCCCCTCTAGCCCGCGTGCAGCATTATCCTGCGCCACAGAGATCTCGCACTTCGCTATTGTCTCACGCTTTTTGTATAATTCTTCTCACAACGTGTCCCACTTGGGGATTTCAATAATGCATACTAAAATAGTTTCTTGATATCGAAGATATCGCTTCCCCTATGTGTCTGAAGAAATGCACCCAAAAGCCACAAGTTAAAGCGCTGATATTCTCTACGGTTATGACATTTGTCTTCCCGGCATGGCCTAACTTAAAAAATTCAAGAAAGATGCCTTATGTCAAGCTTTCAAGGCAAAGACTCAAGGGTGGATCTACTCATTCCCCCTTGCTGGTTTCGACACGTCGAAATCAGCAACACCTTGGACGCACATTTACTTGAGTACTTGTGTTAAGAATAAATTAGCTCAGATCTAATCCGTGAGAATCAATTGCTGATCAATCTCTACTCATAACCTCTCTCTGGCTATCATTTTACCAACCGTTTTGTAGGCTATTTGAAGTAACAACTGATGAAGTAAACCCAATATACCAAACTTGAGACAAAAGTAGAATTTCTTGTTTTTGTGACTTAAGCTTGCGCTAATGTTGGAAGAACGGTGTAGAGAATTTGTGCTCCAAGCAAATCTCTAAGTACTCCATACCCCTCCCAAAGTATGAGACTTTCATCACCTCTTGCGATTATCTACAACGTCTTAGTGTGTGACACTGAGTACTACAACGTAACTCCTTTAAGTGATAGTTAACCAGGTCATCAACCATCCACCCGTTGACTGCTGGAAACTAGATAAACCAAGTCTTCAACTTAAATTAAGCTCGAGCAAGTTATCATTGAAAGTCGTGCATCCAGCCAACCCTGACTTTAAGATAAATTAAGAACACGCCAACGTAAAATACCACTTCAATCTCAAATAAGTGATACCCGATCAACTCCGTAGTCACTTAAAAAATTAATTTCAAATCTAGCCTTTAAGTTTCATGATTCTTTATCCAAATTGATCTAAACAAAGGGTACGTTATTTTAAAGGATAATTATTGAAAAATTACTAATTTGAACTTTGTTAATTTTTTATTAATGACATTTATGTACACAAATCATAAACAAAAGTTTGTTTGCCTTTCACTTATTAGATGAAGGACAAACTGAAGTTCTCTTTCCTTGTAAGAAAACGACTTATTTCCTATCCTTTCTACTTGTATGAGAAAGCTATAATAGGAACACTTGAATTTTCCAATTCTAATCAAACTCAAAGCATACTTCTCAGAAAATCATTTTATTGGTAAACGTATAAGGTTTAAGTACGGTTGCACATCTTATTTGGATGACTAGAGAACATGTATTTATAGCACCAAAATTGATACATCTTGTTAGCGTCACAGACTGGTGATGAGTTTTAATATTTAGAATGGAAATCTCAATAAATCGCGTAAGAGAAATAATTTAATAGCATGTTTTTAGTAGTTTTCTTTAACTCGTTATTTTCGTAAAGATTTAACCCCATGAGGTAATGTAGAATGAGGAATTGCATGCAAAAACTTTCAAGTTAAAGAATAGCATTGATGGCTAGTCCGTCATATATATATAGTAGAACTTGATGCAATCTCTTAAATATCTAAGTACATGTTTACAAGTCCATGAGGCTTACATTAGTGATAATGTGCAGATATTCAAAGAGTAAAAAAGTAAATAAATTGCGACTTGCACTTCATTGGTATAGACACACATGTATTGTTGTCTCATCCAATGGGAGCAACACATTTTACTACTGATATAGACGCACATGTAATGTTGTCTAAATTCAGTGGGAGCTATGAGCTTATCACCTTGTAAGTGACCGATTTTATTTCTAGCTGGTCTTGAAATAATACATTACTTTTCACATACGAAGCATCATAGTTTTATAATAATCATGTCATATCATTCTATTAGATAACTTGTTGCTTTTTTGATGTCACTGCCTAAAATGTTATCTATACAATGTTTATGCATGATTGCTTATTAAACAATAAAGTTCTAGATATACTTATAATGAAAATGTGATTTTCGTTTTGACTTAAATCATATCATATCTATGACATTGCTATTATTCCATACAAACATTTGTACGCATGGTGGACTCTCATAACCACTTGTTCAGGATCGTAACAGACTCATAATATGCTTACTTGTTTAACTACTTGATGTTGTGCCATGCACAAGTAGGAGAAATCCTAATTATGTGCAAGGTACAACACATAACAATATGACTAATGATTTTTCTTTCTTAACCGCATGGTAAGAAAGCTAATATTCTACTAGGACTTATACACCTCAATGTATGTCACCCTACTTAGAACTAGTGTCAAGAAATAATAAATACCTACTTTATAATATTCACTAAAAGGTTTAGCTAATATGATTGTGTCTTCTTGTAAAGACATCAATAAGAAGTATGTAATTAACTTGAAAGATAGTTGAAGACAAGAGTCGGCGTTCAATAATACTTTATTTAATATGCTTGTGACTTCTTGTAAAGACATAAACATAAAGTCCTTGAACTATTCTAAGACTTATAAAGTAAGCAATTGACTTGTCATGTCTCCTTGTCATGACATGTACATGAAGTCATTGAAATGTTCAAAGACCTATAACGTAATGTTAGCAATTAACGTGTTATGTCTTCTAGTTAAGACATGTACATAAAGTCTTTGAACTTCTCTAAGACTTCTACGTTATAGCATGAAATTGGCTTAAAATTACTGTTAGTGATGTTTGAACAAATTGGCAAGTATGTAAGCCAAAGGGTATTAGGTTATCTAAGAGATTGTGATACTGTCTCATGAAATCTTATTACTCATAGAATACTAAATCGCTATGGTATGTCTGATGTGTAAAATCAAACTCTATTGATATTATTTGATTTTTGATAACTTTAACTACATTACCTCTAATATTATCAAGGTTAACAAAATTGAATAAAGCCACATGTTTACTCAACATGGTTCCAACCAAGAAGGTAACTAAGACACCATCAGGTTATGGAATATGAGACTCCCATTAGTCTGTAACTAAGTTTTGAATTTGTGAGTTCATGTTAAGCGTGTTATTAGCAAACTAGAGTCAAGAACTGTCAGTAAATATTATACCTCCCAAATAAGAATAATTTTATTGTTACTCAACTTGCTGCTTATTTGGAGAAAGTCTCCTCTTACATAAAGCAAGTGGGAGCATATGTTTTTGGAGAAAGTCTCTTCTTACACAACCTTCTGAATGCACTAGCTAACGACATAATAAATGTTAAGATGTAGTCCATGAAAGAAAAATCATTTTTGGAATTTGATTGATCTTTCACCAATCAGTAAGACTGAGAGGTTAAATTGGTTCTTCTAGGAGAAGACTAATATGGACAAAGATGTACACACATTTAAACGCAAGCCTTGTGGTAAGGGTTTTACTTATACTCAAGCGATTGACTATGATTAAAGCTTTTTTTCCTTGCGAGTGTTAAATGAATAAAGATATTAATTACCATACTTGATTTCATGAATACGAAATATGTCAATTGGATGTCAAAACTCCTTCTTGAATGATTACCTTTGCCAGGACATTTTGTAATCAAAAGGGTTTTTAATCCAAATTATCTTTAGAAAATGTGCAGGCTGTAAAAATCCAAGTGTGGATTAGAGCATGCATCTAGGAGCTGGAATCGTAAGTTTAAATCAATAATTTGATTTTGATTGAAACAAAGATAACTCCTGGGTATGCCTTAAAGCTAGTCGAAGCATTATGTTTTGTTTTTCTTATATCTCATATGTTTTCAACATATTAGAAATAATATTTCACCTAAGCTTGATTTTAATCCTTAGTTTGGAATAATGTTTCTATCAAGCGATATACGAAATAAAACATACAACCCTGGAACAAATGTTTATTAGGATAAACATACGCGATTAACAAGTCTAACACAATATGACACAACATTGAGCAAGACTCAAAGTTCTATCTCACCTGATGAGTTGAACACATGCATGAAAACGTTTAGTTTAGCTCAAAAGGTTTCATTATGTATGTCATGTATATAATATTAGGCTAATTGTAACACTTGCATGAATGCAAGATGAACTGACAACCATAGTAACTAAGTGAAAGTCATTAGACTACTATTGAATGAACATTTTAAATAGCCTGCAAAGGACTAAAGACATGTTCATCGTTTACGGATTTTAATAAGGAGATTAGTGTTGAGTTTATACACTAATGCTTATTTTGATTGGAGATGATTCTCAACCTTGTCATAGTAGGATTTCATCATAAATGCTAATACTGCTAACTAGATCTGCTTAATTGAAAGATTGTTGCACTATTCATTAAAAAAAGAATACTTCATAGTTTAGGAAGCTATTAAGAAGATTATCTTATATAGGTGGCTTTTACTTGCTCCAAAAAACCTATGTAATGTATTGTGGCGATGCCAGTATTATTAGCACTTGAACGTACATATACAAAATGACAATCATTGTATGATTCAAAACCTTCACTACTTGTAAGTTTTGAAACAAGTATTCTCAAAGATTCATTCAGATGACAACTTAGTTGGTATTTCTAAAAAGTTAATGTCTTGTACCAAACATGTTTATCATGCTAGGAACATTGGACTTCGACCCGTAAGTAGTCTCATGTATATCTGTTTTTAGTATTTAGATAATGGAACGTTAAGCAGTTATATTAAGCAATGAATTGATATACCTGGTATGATCGCCTTCATTTATACAACTGTGTTCTATATTAACATGTTTAAATCTATGAACAACTTATTTGTTCTAAATCATCCATTGTCAGTTAATGATACAAGAGTATCATTGAATTAAGGCAAATGTGATTGTTTTGGTCATATTCATATAGTATTAATATTAATGGATGATACCGCCAAACTCATATGTTGTTCATTGGATGAACATTGGACTAACCCAACCTATAAGTATTCACTACATGGATCAGCGTCAATAGTGAATCTCGCAAGTGGTTATGTCTCTCATCCTCAGACTTGAGATGCAAGTAGGTTTTATGTGTGTGGAATGTCAATATTTGATATGGTTCAACACTGACCTGTTGAAGGCTGCTATAAAGGCCATTTTTAGGAGGGATATGAAACACATAACGGACACGTGCAGTCAAAATAAGATTTGTTTCTCCACATGATATGGAGTAAGATACTACTGGGCCCCTCGATGATTTAAACAGATGTATGTGTGGCCGCACCTAAATGTAATTAAGATGATACTTAATTAATTTGGTAATCTAGTTTAATGTCTATATCGAGAAACAAAATTGTTAAACACAAGAATGACTTATGATCCATGTCAAATGTTTAACAGAGTATCTGCAACAAAAGGATGATTGATATCTAAACCATTTAAAATAAGATGTTTATGAAACTATCCTCATATGTTTCTGGGGGCATTGGCGTGTTGCTAGACGCTAACCTTTGCTTGTATAATTACTTGATTATTATGACGTGCGCAAGTGGGAGCTGTTGGAGTATGCTCATGTCATAATAAATAATTATACGGCTAGACACATGTGAGCCTATGGGGTCACACACATATACACTGAGGTACCATTTTATATATCGTATTTATTGTATTTACGGTATATAAATAACCCGTGTAACATGGGATAACTATTGGGCTTCTAATTACTAAGTATTGTACTTAGTTAATTGGACTTGGAAAAAAAGAGGAGGCCCATATGAGCCATATGGGGGCCGACCATTTATGGTCTTAAGGGAGAGGATAAGATTGTTTGACCAATCAAATTAAATGTGATGATCTCCTAATTGATTCCCATATTAATTTGATTACAACTTTCCAAATGTCTCTCCCCTCCTCCCTCTTATAAATACATGGCACAAACACACTCTTTGGATGGTTTTTTGTGTTCTTGTTTTCCTATAACTTTGTATCTAGATTATTCAAGGTAAATTCCAAGGTTACGGAGTTAAGACTAGCATCAATTGGTATACAAGGAAGTGTAGTGTGGATACATCATAGAGGTGATCTCCTTTGATCACTTGGTTTCATTAGAAGTTTTGTGTTAAGGTAAAGGTCACCATTTGATTCTACCGATCACGCTACAAAGGTATTACTTTTCTTATTTTAACTTTGATTGATTATATGACTCTATGGATTTGTTGATAGGTGCTTTTCCACTGCGTTTAATATTTGTTTATATGATAATCATTTGATTCAGCTCCTATAGTTTTAATATTTCCAGCAATCGAATTTAGTATTTTTTGATTCTGTAATCATGAATGGCGATTCTGTGATAGATGTAGGTCCTTATAAACAGGATCTCAATGAGCCTTACATGACTTATAGTCCTTGAAGAATCCAAAGACACTATGAGAGACAATACCTGTAAATATAAATATTGACGCGGAATATCAATATCTATACCAAGATGAACACAAGAACAAATATCAAACTTGCTATTACTATTACTATTTGATTGTAAATTCTCAATCAACTCATATGTTTACAATACTATTCTATGTTCCTTTTATAAACTTAAGGAACCCTAAACGCGTTAAGAGATAATGCTTATCTCTTCCTAGATTAACGCTATTTGATAACTATTACTATAATTACAAACAGACTTAACTGTCTGACCAAACAGTATTAACTTTAATACTGTCACACTTAAGTTAATGCTGGCAGACTTAACTTGCTCTACCAGACTTAACTTCTTATTACTAACAGTACAAAACTATTCAGTATCCAGTATCAACTATAACTAACAGACTTACTTTTATACTAACGTATTAAGTCGGTTACAATATTTCCTAACAAATCCTCCCCTAACTTGATCTTTATTCAGGAACTTCAACTTTCTTTGTACTTTTGCTTCCACTTTGGGGCTTTAGGGATTGTATTGGAACTTTTGTCATTAAAAATAATATGTCTTCAAGTCTTCATATCTTGACAGCAAACTAGTCTTCAATGACTTTCAGCCATATTGACAATATTGTACGTCAAATCATAAAGTTTCATTCTTATTCCTCATCCTTCAGGTGTGTTAAATCTGGAGAGGTGAATCATTGAAAATTTAAATGGATTTGAGGTCTCTTTACCCAGTTAGCCATTAACTCTGGAGTAGTCCGTTCTTTGGCCACAGAAAAGGGTATGTCCTATGGTCAACTGAAAACATTTTCAACTCTCAGACTTGAATCATGGTGAGTGAATACCATATGGCTTTTGGCAATCCATTACTAACCATCAACAGATTTGATATGCCTTTACCCTGTAGCCGTTTGCTGGGGCTAGTCAATTACCTTTGGCACCTAGAAAAGGTAAATTCCATGGTGTTAGATTGAGAACCATGTCAACTTTTGTTCATGAAACTTGGTGACGTTGAGATACAACCATTTTGTAAAGAGTCGCAACATCTAATATGATTTGCAGTTGTCTTTACCATAAGCCATAAAATCTTAAGGACTAGTATTGTTTTTCCACAGGCCTTTACCACAAGCCATAAACTTGTGGTCTAGCCAAATTTCACTTTAATAGATTATGGTGAGTTGAAAACCAATACAACTTATTTGCAAGTTGTCAACCATGAGAACGGATTTGAGATGTCTTTACCAAGAGCGTTTGCTCTTGGATAGCCAGGTCTTATGTTGGTTACTGACATGGTGAAACTGATAACCATTTGTTGTGTTAGTGCATAGACCTCACAAGTGTTATCCTTCTCAACTTCTATCCTAGGCCTTCAACCCTACAATTTCATTACTTTCTAATGCCTGCTTGTTTTTCCATCATTTTCAACAATCTATAGCAGTCTTCATTCATCTTTCCATCCAAAAGCTTCATTTTCAACATTGTTTTACAAACCTCAGCAGGAAGGGTTATTTTCTATCAGACTACAATTATTACATCATAGATTCTAAGTTCAAATCAATGTACCTACTAGCTATATAGTATCTCCAACTTTTAACAATCTTTTTGTTGTTCTATTCACTCCAGATAGAATTGTGCTTAGAGAAAGGTTCTTAAAACATAATTCTTAAACAATTTCCCTAGAAACCTTCTCAACTTATCCTCAGCATCCAACCCATATCTATTCATAACTATCCTGTACAACTCAGTTAGGTCAATCCCTAGATATAGATTTTAACATAGCTCCAAGTTAAGGTATACTCATTATCTGTTCCATTTCTCTACAATTTGGTATACTCCATTGTTCCCTTGTTTGATAATTTATAAAGTAGCTACAATAGTAGTTTTCATGGCTACAGGAACAGGATTCAAGAGTTTTAGTACTGTGTTAGTCTCTTCTTTGCTCATCAACTTTCTGAATCATCAGAGACATTCTCATCCACACTTGTATGCATACCTTTTTTGGCTATTTGTTTTCTTCTCTTTCCAAGCTTCTTTGTTGGTTCATATCTTTTGCTTCATCTATTTTGTCTTCTTTCAGTCTCTTTGGAGTCTTTGTTTGGAAGCTCTTCACCAAATCTTTTCAAGCCAATTTTATGGCTTCAAAACTTATTGGAGCAAAAGATCAATCTGTTTTATAAGCTTGTCAAATCTTCTTTGGACTTCTTCAAAGCTCAACTTCCTCAGTGATTTTAATTCCATGACTTGATTCTTAAGTAGTTCATCTGTAAGGTCTTTAGCTGTGATTGGGTCATGGGCTTGTTCCTTTTAGCTTTGGCTTCTTTACTTTCAGCAAAGAAAATTCTTTCATTGATTCACAAGGTCACAATTTTCTTAGCAAGTTTCTCCTTGAAGTTTTGACTTTCAAGCATGCTCTTTGATAACTCTGCATTGGCTTCAAGTTTGCTCTAACTCAAGTCCTAATATTCTTTTGTATAGTGTTGGCTCAAATTGTAACTTGAGGCTTTTCTTATCTTCTGTTGCTCAGTAACTCTTCTTCTTCTGCAATCCTTTATGCTAGAAGAGCATCCAATGAATTTGCTCATCCTCCTCTTCTCTTGTAAGGAAATCCAATCTTATTGTTCTGCTCTTGTCATTCCAATGAAAGAGCTTCGGCTTGATGACAAACTCAACTTTGTAGAAGAACCAGTGGAAATTATGGATCGAGAAGTCAAACAACTGAAACAAAGTCATATTCCTATAGTTAAAGTAAGATGAAACTCTAAAAGAGGACCAGAATTTACATGGGAACGCGAAGATCAAATTCGTGCCAAGTATCCACATCTATTTTCAAACATCACTCCGACATCCAACTAAATCTCGGGACGAGATTTCTTTTAAGGGAGGGAGACTATAACAACCCACAATTTTCATCAATGTAAATATCCATCTATTAAATTAGATGCACTGTATTATCCATCTATTAAATTAGATGCACTGTAAACCACCTTTATACAGGGAAATTTTTTTGCTTTATCTTATTATGCAACGTAACTTGCATCTCTATTATCTCATTATGCAACGTAACTTGCATCTCTAAAGTAAACGAGCTCACACAACCTCTATCAATGCTATCTATATCTATGTTTACATCATGTAAACATCCTAATATGTCAAGTCAATATCTTAATATCATTTTTACCAAGTACATTATCAATTTAACGTACTATTTCCAACGTTACTTCAAAACAAGCATTAAACGTTAACGTTTATATCAAAACCCTAATTATATGTAATGTATACATATAAAATGAATGTACAAGCCTTTAAAGCATGTGTACAAGTATACAATGCACAATATTTGAATCATATTTTCCCTCAAAGTCAATGTATAACTCATTAAAAGCTCAATGTATAAGTCAATGATCCAAAAGGACCTAATTAGGTCATTTAAGCTCCTAAACCATGTTTAAACTTTCCACCTCTTTAACACAAGGTACAAGCACTTAATGCATGAATCCTAAACCATAATCTATCCCTAATCCTAACCCTAATCCACATTTTAAAACTCGGGTTTTGGATCTGTTGAGCCTTATGAAAGACAATAGATAACTTGAATAAATCCAAGTTAACTATATAAGAGACACTGACTCGAATACTATGTGTTAATGCGGAATCTTAACACAAGTACTAAGAAGAACACAATGTAAATAACTTTACTAATTTCTATTAACTTCTATTTCAATTACTAAAACTGATTGAATGCATACATTGCATCTATGCTGTAGGGTTCCTTTTATACACCACTCCATCACCACACTTTCCCACCAAATAAACAAATACCTCCTTGTCACCCCTATGGCAGCCGAACCCCCTCCACACCCTACACCTTACATAGCTAGTTTTCTAGCCTTCCATACTTACCCTATAACCTTCCTTAATCACTACTCTAGCACCTTGTTCCCTACTCCAAGCATAAAACTTGGGCACCAAGGGTTTTGAGCACTATATAAGCCTAATCCAAGCAACCCTTTCAATCACACCTCAAATCTTCATCACTACTCAAATGGAGTTCTAAATCAGACCAAGGAGGATCAAGTGAAGTCCCTAAGATCATAATAGAAGACAAGAATCAAGATAAGGAAGCCCTTGAAGTCGTTTCTAGGCGTACGAACCTAAAAACCCTCATTTGACCCATTTTAGCTCAAGTAAGCTCAAAATCTTGTTCAATAAGCTCATAATCTATTCTAGAATGTTCATAATACTCTTAAGATCATATATAAACTCTTGTTAGAAGCCCTAATTCCTCAAACCTATGTGTTTTTGACTAAAACCCTAAAAATAACCTGTTTTGATTTTCTACCTAACGAATCCTTTTTCTAAACTTTTTTTACGTTAGAACATCTTATTTTAGCTTATTCTAATAAGCTATAACCTGCAAATATCATTTGGAACCCTAAAATAAGCTTGCATGGCTTTTTGGACTTGATTTGTAAATCATTTCCATGCAAGGGGTATATATCATAACTTTATGAAATTTATAACTAGATGGGCTGAAAATGTTATTTTCCTAAAGTTATAACTATAAGGACCTATCTTGCCAAGTTTCAAAGTTAAAGGTTTTAATTATATATACTTTATATATAAAGGACTAAACTTGTAAAAGTTTATAAATCGAGGGAATATATTGCTATTTTTGCAAACTTAAAAATATAAAATATAATATTTTTATATAAATTATAAAAATATATATTAATATTATAAGAATCGATTTTATTAAAACCCGATACATTTATCGCTATTAATTAACGATCGACGCATTATAAAATAATTACGTTATATAATTAACGTAATTTATCATCGACTAGCTTTTGAAGAAACTTAAAATCTTATCGTATCACGTTACTAGGGAATTTCATGTGAGGGGTTCCATTTGGGTATTTTTTTTGACGAGTTTGCTGGGTTTACGATTTAAAGTGCCCTGGCTCCTCAAACGATACTACATGACCTCTGGATTATGATAGCCCAAACAGTGATACAATATCTTCATAAATTAATAAATCAAAGTAATACGTTAAACTTTATGAAGTTTTGAAACATAAACCAGCACACTAAGACTTGACATATTACCCCAGGTTGCGTGACGAGGCCGTTACTTTCACTTGTATACTTTTACCATCAATCAGATTTTCCCTGTTAAGGTGAGTTCATAGCCTCGCATTTTAAATCTTCTAATGTTTTCAAAAACCCGCGAGGGTATTGTCCTATAGAACCATAATAACAGAGTGTTTTTCCAACTGTATGCTATCTTGATATATTATTGCCTAAGTCCTTACTTTTGTCATTAAGACCCTACTATCATGAACTGTTAATTACTTTTCGAAGTAAGCGCGAATGCTGTGAATAGATATATTTGGGAATGAACTCCCTCGTTAGTTTACCTATACTTTCTAGTAACCAAACTCACTTCATTTGAATCACTATGCGGGTGTTTGGCAAAGGCACCCATTGGGGCAACTTCTTGTGATTAATGATTATCTCAAGGTCTCGGTGACGGGGGGGTCACCAAAAAAAAAACAACCCCCCCCCAAAAATTAAAGGGGGGGGGGGGGGGGGGGGGGAAAAACCACACACACCCCCCCCCCTCTGAGCTTAGGGCAATAATATTGTTTTCCATAATAATTGTACTCATTGCAATTATTACACTTATGGGTGTATAACAACGTAACCCACTGTTATGATTACTTGTATTCAAACTGTTTACCATAAACCTATGAATTTCACTCAACTATTGTGTTGACCTTTTTAGCATGTTTATCTCATGTAACTGAGCATCTTATGGCACGGAGTAGCATGGACTTGAAGATGGCTAAACTGTTATCATTCAAACTTTATGTTTTCATGTAGATTTTGGGACCTCAATTTGTAAAAACTCTGATGAAATAATGAATGATAACTAAATTTTCCAAAAACTTCTCTTTACGATTCGTTTTCTATGATTATGATTGTTGTACTATGAAATAATACCCCAGATTAGCTTCCGCTACTATATATGTCAAAATGGGGGTGTTATATTATGGGGTATGGTGACTATCAGATAAGGAATATCACTATTTCAAGGGTTTATTATGTGGAAGGAATAGGACACAATCTATTATCCGTTGGTCAATTTTGCGACTCAAATCTTGAAGTAGCTTTCAAAAAACACACGTGCTTTGTTCGTAATCTAGAAGGAGTTGATTTACTCTTAGGATCTCGGGAAACAAACCTTTATACATTTTCAATTGGGGATATGATAACGTCTTCTCCAATTTGTCTCTTATTCAAAGCCTTAAAGACCAAATCCTGGTTATGGCGCCGACGATCTATATTTGTCACAATAGAAATTGTTTTGGAGGTATTAAATCCATTTGCTAAAAATGGTCTCGTACAGGTTTCCCAAATTGAAATTTGAAAAAGATCATCTGTGTTCGGCATGTGCAATGGGCAAAAACAAGAAACAATCACATAAACCTAAATCTGAAGACACCAATCAGGAAAAACTATTTCTTTTACACATAGATCTTTATGGGCCTATGCGTGTTGCAAGTATAAATGGGAAAAAGAATATCCTTGCCATTGTGGATGATTACTCTCGGTTCACATGGGTAAAGTTGCTAGCTTCAAAGGATAAAGCTCTTGATTTCATAATCAAGTTTCTAAAGATGATACAGGTTAGATTGAATGCACCTGTCAGGAACATTCGTACAGATAATAGAACTGAGTTTGTCAATCAAACTCTGCGTAGCTATTATGAGAGTGTTGGTATTTCTCATGAAACATTGGTTGCGTGATTGGTATGTGCTTAATTACACATATCTTTTGCCTATAAAAACGTGCCTAAAATGACCAAAATATATCAAAAATACGTTGTATTTGTGTGTTTTGTGATTTATGATTGTGCAGGTAACGGATATTCAAAAAAGAACAAAATCAAGCCAAAATGGACAAAACCAAGTACGGGAATGGAAAGGTCGTAAAATTACAGTTAGCAAAAATCAAAATCAAAGTCAAACACCGACAAGTCAAAGTCAAGACGAAGCCGAAATGAATAAACTTAAATGGACAACCCTCACATATTTAATGGGCCCGTGCAGCCCATTTAAGAACTCATTTATAAAACTAATAAGTTTTATGGTCTAAAAAACCCTTAAAAGTCCAAAACCCATAAACCGGCCCAAATATAATCCCAATACACACTTAACATTGTTAACCATACACCCTTAACCCTATTTTGCATCGTTAGTCCTTAAGGACTAAGAATGTCAGTCCAAAAGGATTAACGATGCAAACATATAAGAAAAACGGGGCAAACGCCCGTTAAACCATCCCAAAACAAATTTCCCGCCCAATTTACTGTTTATCTTCCCCAAAAAGTACCCCTTTTAACAACAAATACCCCAAACAAACCTATCACTATCACCCTTAACCCCACTTTATAAAACAACAAACGCCACCTTGGCAATCCTAAACAACACCATTCGTCAAGGAATGAAGACAAAGAATGGATGGCTATGATTGATGGACTTGGAGAGCAAGCAAAATGGATGGCTTTGATGAGTTCTTGACTTCACTCACACAACAGCACCCCTTGCTATCTTCACTCCACAATGAACTAGCACATTGCAGACCCCAAGACTTTGAATTTTATTTATTATATAAATAAGACCCTTTGTAAGCCCTTGAGGCAAGTAGTTTTAATCTAGTTTTAGTAGCTTATTTTTAATGTATTTTATTTTATGCAACCTAAATTTCCAAGTCTTGTAATCTGTTTTTAAGTTTAATGAAATTTGAAGTTTTTCAGTTTTAAGAAATCTGTTTTTAAGTTAATGTCATTTGTGTTTTGAAAACGTTTTATAAGCTCACATAAGCTCTTTTTAACTCATACTTCAGCTGTTTACTTAAACTATTCAAGTTTTTCCATAGCTTGAAGAGTTTAAGCCTTTTTACCCAAAAATCACTCATAAGCTAATTTGGATGACAAGCCAAACCTGGGAGGGCTATTGGGTATTTACTAGCTTGTCTTTGACAAGCTAGAGCATGTAGATCACTTATTGCCCTAGTTGAGCAAGGGTTTTGTAAGTTTCTCTATTTTTCATGTTTTTAGCTTAAACTGCCAACTGCTTATTTGCTTATTTTTACTTCTTATCTTTTAGTTTTAATTGCTTATATGTGCTTATTATACCTTAATCTTCATCTGTTTTGAGTTTTCTTAAGTATTCTTAACCTGTTTAAGCTTAAAAATGATATTTAGGAATTTAAAAGGGTGTTTGGCATAAGGTGCAAAATGGGTCAAATCTGTGGTTTTATTGGTTTAGATCACTAAGCCAATTTTAACAAGTTCATTTAAAGTAATTAAATCTGTTTTAAAAGGTTGTCAAAGTTTAAAATTCATTTTTAAGGTTTTAAGTAGTAATGGCTTAAATCTGTGGCTTTCTAGTTCAAGTTTCCAGCTTAATTGTTAAGAGTTTGATTAAGTGGCATCTAAGTGTTGTTTCCATGTTTGTAATTGATCTAAAATACAGTAGAAAGAAGTAGTATTAAGTTTGCAATTACCATTTGTGTTTTTAGTTAAATCCTGCCATAGTTTACAAGTCTTTTCAAAAGTTTAATTTCAAGTTTTCAAAAGATAGATAAGTTTAAGCATGTTTTATGGTTTGATATTGATAGAATAAGCCTTTTAGACATCTAGATTTATCTGTTTGTAGTTTTTGAGTTGTCACAAAAGCTTTTACTAGCTTGTTCTGAGGGCTGCAAAAGCCTTTTTGTCTTGTCAAAAAGTTGAAAAAACTCAGCATATACTAAGTGTAAGTGGCATTTTCATAAGCATTTTTCATGGCTTATCTGAATTTCAAAATGATTTTTGTTTGCTGATTATTGTAGCTTATAGGATAATCTTTAGGGTGTTGTGAGTCATTAAGCCATAAGGATCCATTTAAGTGCTTAAAATTAAGCCCAAAAGTGCCCTTGTAGGCTGTTTTAGCAGTTTTGGCCAATATTGCTATTTGCTTATCTGAGCTTATAGCTTATTGGATTTGCTTGTCTTATGTTTCATTCTGCTTATTAGTTTAGCTTTTAAGTGCTTTTAGCTTAGTTAGTTTAGGACACAACTTATTCAAGCTTTTTTAGAAATTTCAGTTTAGGAATTTAAGCTTAAAAGCCTTTAAGTGAAACTGTCTTTTAGGCTTGTTAGCTTATTTGTTTTTGCTTAATTTTTGATCCTTAGTGCTATTTAGGAGTAGGGGTTAAGCTATCATAAGCTCATTTGCTTTTTGTTAGCTTATTTGGTTGTAAAAATGCTTAACAGTTAGCCTTTTAAGTCTTAGTGTAAAAATCTAAGTCTGTCACCTTTTTAGCTTATTTCTGGCTTATTTGTGTTTTTTATAAAACATCATTTACAAAAATTGGCTTAATTTTTGATGGGTTCCTTAAGCTTTTTAAAAAAGAAGTTTTGCAAAAATAAAAATATGTTAGGAGTTGAGGGAAATCAGGGGTGAGCAAGGCTCGAACCCCTGACCTCAACCTCACCTCAACCAACATATTTAACACACACCACACAACCACTAGCGCCCTTGGGTCTTTTTCGTTTTACCTTGAACCTATTATTCTTTTAACACCTTTTTGGCCTTTTAAGCCATAAGCCATTTTCGGCTTATTAACAGCTTATTTAGATAAGCTGTTAACTCATTTTATTTTTCATAGAACCTGCTCATTTTTAGCTACTTTTTGTAATTTTTTTAGATTTTATATAAATGGTTTAGTATTTTTAATATTTAATTTAGATAAAAACCGTTTTTAATTCATAAAAAAATAAATAAAAGTCAAAAAAAATATAATTCTTTTTTTTAAAAAATTTTCTTTTATCATTTAGGATTGTTAAAAATTAATTTTGCTTTCATAGGGTTAAATTTGTAGAATTTGTTTTTTTAAAGAACAAGATTTGGCCCCGTTATCGTTTTTCTTTGTTTTTTCACTTTAATTGCTTCCGTTTAAGTTTGCCTTTGTTTATTTTAGCATATTATTAGTAGAAGTAGAAAACCAAATCCAATTTTTGATATTCAAGCATTGTTTAACAAACGTTACCTCGATTTTCCATTCACACCTCGTCGAGACACGACCCGGGAAGGTTTTTAGGCTTTTGCTTTGGTCAAAAGTAATTATCCTTTTAAAAAGCCTCTTGGAATTTTATTGATTGATAATTTTAATTATCCTCTTTATTTAATTATTTATTTAAGTTTTATTATATATATATTTTATTGTAAAAGGTGATTAATCTTACGCGTGTCAATTTTTGGCGCCGTTGCCGGGGATCGAACCCGGGTCACCCGCGTGACAGGCGGGAATACTTACCACTATACTACAACGACAATATTCAACCGACCATACCTTATCCTCCCGCGGTTAACTACAACCAAGGAAATACCGGTTACCGTCCTCCGATGGTTGCAAATCAAATTCGACCTCCCGGTTTTCCTCCCGTTCAAAACAATCAAAACAATCAAAGAAATAATCAAAACCGTTACAATCAAAACCGGGGGAATAATTACAACCAAAGTCCAATTTATCAACCCCCGGCTTACCAAGCTCCGGCTTACCAAGCTCCGACTCCTCAAACACAAGGTGTGTCAAAGGATGACTTTCAAAACTACATCAAGGCTAATGATGCGGTTATGAAAAATATGCAAGACCAAAACCAAAACATGCAAAACCAACTGACCAATTTAACGGAGATGCTTACCAAATTCATGAATACCAATTCCGCCTCTACTTCGGGCTCGGGTTCTCTTCCTAGCGACACCGTTGCTAACCCGAGAGGTGATATGAAAGCCATCACCACCCGAAGTAGAGTTTCTTATGATGGGCCTCAAGTTCCACCTCCGCCTTCTTCTCTTCCTAAGGTGGTGGAACACGAACCCGAGGTGACAAAGGATACGGTGCAACCAAGCACCAAAAACATCCAACCTCCGGAGGTCCAAACCCAAAATGATGAGCCCGTTGTTGCTCCAAAGACTAAACCGACCATACCTTATCCTTCAAGGATTAACAAGGAGAAGCTCTGTGAAAAAGATGATCTTTTAGCTTTGAAATTTATGGAAATGTTTAGGAATATCCATTTCAAGCTTAGTTTCGCGGATGCTCTCCTACACATGCCCAAGTTTGCACCAATGTTTAGAAAGCTTCTTAATAACAAAGATAAGATAATTGACTTAATCAAAACATCGGTGAATGAGAATTGCTCGGCGGTTATCCTCAAAAAGTTTCCCGAAAAACTTGGAGACCCCGGTAGATTTCTTATACCGTGTGATTTTCCAGAGATGGATGAATGCTTAGCCTTGGCCGATCTCGGTGCAAGCATCAACCTAATGCCTCTTTCCGTATGGGAAAAGCTAAATCTCCCAGATTTGACCAAGACCCGAATGATACTTGAACTTGCCGACCGAACGATTTCTACTTCAACCGGCATCGCCGAGGATGTTTTCGTGAAAGTTGGAACATTTCTTGTAGGTCCAAAGTCTTGGATCTGTTTAGCCTTTTGTAAGACAATAGCTAACTTAGATAAATCCAAATCAACTATATGAGAGACAATAACTATGAATACTATGTGCTAATGCGGAATCTTAACATAAGTACTAAGAAGAACACAATGTAATACTTTGCTATTTGCTATTGATTTCTATTAGGGTTCTATCTCTAAAACATTATGCCGTAGGGTTCCTTTTATACACCAAGGAAACCCTAATTGGCTTTATAAACGTGTGAAAGGATAATGCATATCCTTTCTTAAGATATCTCTATAATGCATATCTTTTCCTAAGATATCACTTAACATTAGTACTGGCAGACTTATTTATGACTACCAGACTTAACTTAGTACTGGCAGACTTAACTATAACTATTTAGTACTGGCAGACTTAACTATGTTCTGCTAGACTTAAGTACTATAACTACCAGACTTAAGTCTGTTTACAATATTTCCCAACAATCCTCCCCTAACTTGATCTTCACTTGTGAACTTCAAGTTTCTTTGAATACCTTCGCCTTTGAAAACTTGGAGATTGTTGAAAACTCTATCTTGTGAAATTTTGTGAACTGCCACACTTGAGATTCTTGATAATATGCAGTCCTTTGATCTTTATCAGCAACACTTGAAATCTTTTCAGCAACACTTGAACAACAACATTTGACAAAATGTACATCAAATCCAATAGTTTCATACTATTCTCATCACTTCCAGGTGTGTTAACTCCTGTGAGAGGTGAATCATTGAAAATTTTAATGGATTTGATATCTCTTTACCAGTTAGCCATTAACTCTGGAGTAGTCAGTCCTTTGGCCACCAGTAAGGTGCATATCCATGGTGGACTGAGGACCAGTTCAACTCTCAAAACATGAATCATAGTGAGCTGAAAACTATATGATTTTTAGTAAACCATTACAACCATGAACGAATTTGATATGTCTTTACCTGTAGCCGTTTGCTCAGGACTAGCTAATCTTTTGGCACCTAGAAAAGGTAATTCGTGGTAGATTAAAAACCATTTCAACTAATTTGAACATGAATCTTGGTGAGTTAAACACCAACAGTTTTTGGTAAACTATCAACCATATAAATAGATTTTTCAACTGCCTTTACCACAAGCCATAATCTTGTGGGCTAGCCAACTCTTCACTAACATAGATATGGTGAGTTGATTACCATACAACTTATTGGCAAGCTGTTAACCATATAAACGGATTTGAGAAGTCTTTACCAAGAGCTGTTTGCTCTTGGACTAGCCAATCCTTATGTCTGTTAGACATGGTGGATTGATAACCATTTGTTGTGTTAGTGCAAAGCACCTCCACCAAGTGGTATTTTTCTCAACTCCATTTCTCCTATTCAGCTCTCTGCAATCCTAAAAATTCTTTCAAATACTCTTCTACTTCTGCATTTGGGATTTGATAAACTTTAAGAGTTCAAATGCTCGAGTAGTCTCATGGTCAACCTCTAATCTTCTGCTTAACATCTTGGACAACATCTCTTGACTTAGAGGATAACTCTTCTTCGTAAGCATATGTATGGCTATTCCATTATGCATTAGCAAAATGTGAACACCACAGTGATCATATAAGGTCCAACTTATCACATCGTAGTCATGTTGACTCTTCCAAATCTCATCTTCTTCATTCGACTCAAACAAAGTAAGCAGATCTCCCCAAAGCATCAAGTCATATCCTTCAGGTCTTAAAGTAGCAAATCTTTCTTTGACAAGTCTGTATAAATCTTCAACATCCTGTCTATCAAAGTCTTCTAGCATTTCACTCAAAATCTTGTAATTCTTGGAGCTTCCATCTCCTCTGAAGACTTGATAATACATGAACTTCTCTGACACTATGTAAGTCTTCCAATCCATAATTGGATACTTTGTTGATAGAGAATCAACATCTATAGCCACATCCTCTCTTGGAATCACATCTAGAAATTCCTTGAGACCTTCTTTCTCAGCATCCTTCTCTGTCTTGTGTCTCTTAGCAGAACCTTTTGTGCTCTTTCTAGGAATAGACTTCTTTCTTTTTGCTCCAGACTTCTTTGCAACTTCTTCTTCTACTTGAGTTGTCTTTTCTTTTTTCCTTCTTCTTTTCTTGCTCTAGATCAAGATGCTTATGCTGATTGAAATTCCAGACCTTTTCAAAGATTGGCCTGATTTCATTATACGACATTCCTTGGAAGTCTTTTATCTTATAGTTCCCTTGATTCTTCAGATATTTGATCATATTCCTTCTTGCTTGAGCAATATACTTTGGTTTCATCTTCAAAGCATGATACCTTATCACAGAAGGATCATTCCAATCTATCTTAGAGGACTTTGATTCATCAATAGCTCTTTGTTTTTCCTCTGCTTCCCACTATCTTGCTATCTCCTCATCTCTTGCAATTTGAGCTCTTTGTTCATCATCCATCTGTTCTTGTAGCCTAATAGCTTCAGCAAGACTTAATCTCTCCTCTTTAAGTTGCCTCTTTGACTTCTTCTCTAGCTCAGGCTCTGTCATGATGGCTTTTCCTTTGTATTTTATTGTCTTCTTCTCTGCACTCCTTCTGCTATAAGTGACAGTTCTACTAGCAGTACTAATGTTTACCTCAACAGTACTAACTAATGGAACTTCACTAGCAGTATTAACTTCCTCAAAATCAGCACTAATATCTTCTGCATCCAATCTCCTCTTTACTTCAGCCTTATCATTTCTCCTCTTATTCTTGATTTGACTTAGAGTTTCAGCTAGAGTTTCAGCTGCTTCTAAGCCTTGAGGGCTAATATCCATATCTCTTGTAGTTGTGCCTTCTTTGGGAGTCTCATAACCTTTTGACTTATCCTTTTGTAAATTCCTCCCCTATTTGGAAGAATTTGAAACCTCCTCATCCTTTGAATCTGTAAGAACTATGCGTTTTCTTTTAAGTATGTCTTCCATTTTCTTAACCTTCTTTACCAGCTTGACAATGGCTTTCCCCATGGTTGTCTTGGTCTGTCCTCTTTTCCGAGGATGCTTATGCTCTGTCATCTAGAGCTCTACCTTAGTGAGAAGAAGTGAGGAGACCAACTAGCAATAGATTCCTGCGGTCGATGCTCAAGAGGGGGGAGGTGGTGGGTTTTGCTGGGGCGCTTGTGGTAGGGGGGTAGGTAGGGATGTGTGTGGGCTCAGTGGGGGGGGGGGGGGGGGGGGGGAAGGGGCGGTGATGCTGGTCCATTGGGTGTCAACATGGCAGTGGAGGTGGTGGAGGAGAGGTGAGGGTGGTGAAGATAGGTACTGGCAGTGAAGAGGTGGTGTGGGCGGTGGTGCAGGTACGAGGGGGGGGTCAGGGGGGTGTGTTAGGGTTGAATGGGGGGGGGTGGTCGAGTAGAAGGGAGTGATGTGGGGGGAGGGTAGCGAGGGACAGGGGTGGTTAGGATTGAGGGGGGTGTAGATGTAGACTCAGGGATAGGTACAGTTGCAGATGCAGGAATAGGTGTTGGTTCTGGTGCAAGGATAGGTGTTGGTGTAGGTAAAGGAATAGGTGTTGGTTTAGGATGTACTTCAGGTGGAGAGGTAGATGGTGGTGGAATGGCAGATGTACCTTCTTGACCTGCACTTTGATTAGCAATAGACAACATAGCAAGTAATAAGGTCTTGGTACCCCCTGAAACCCCTTTTCATGTTCCCAAAAATCTTTTTAGTAAAAGCAATAGACAAGTAAAGGTGTTTGTTTTCTGTGTTTATGTCTAAAACCATTTGAAGAAAACGAGGATACATTAAAAATTTAGTCTTGCTTTTCAAATTTTCCACCATTCCATCAAAGATAAGTTTGGAAAAGTTATAAACCCTACCAGTGGAAAGACAAATCAATGCAGTAGCAATATTGCTACCAAATTGATCCCATCCTCTACTTTTAGGACTTAGACAGTGTAAAACATGATGGATAAGAAATCTCCATTGTGGTGTAAAGTGACTTTTCCAAAAAGTGAAGGTTCCATCAGTTGGATACCCTATGTTTCTCATCCCCTCAAAAACTTCAGTGTTTGGCAACATAGAAATCCCTGAGGCATCTGCCAATTGAAGTTTGCTTCGAATGGATGATTCAGTAATTGTATAGACAATATTATCTATTGTTGCCTTTAACTCTAGAGTCCCATTAGCAAGAGTTAAGGCAGTAGCAGTCTGCCAAAACTGTTTGACTAGGGAGTCATATATGGTAGGATTATGAGTCAAGGCATACCTGATGTGTGAGCCTTTAAGAAAATCCACAATCTCTGCTAACCCCGTGCTTTCGTCAGGTTTCCTTAAGAATCCCACCTGATTGTGCTTGTCGCAATACTTCAATGAAGCCATTCTTTTGAAATCGAAGTAAGAAGTTATGATTGGTGGTGATTATCAACTGGGTTAGACTCGTTTGGGTTAATTAGGACTGATTATTGCGGTTAATTGACTTTTATATGTGAAAATAAATGATTTTCACTTGTTCCTTCGAAAAAATAGGCGTTTTATAAGGAAGAAACTTTTGTTTAATTGAGATAAAACAGTAAAATCCAATTTGTAGTATAATCCGCTTAAATATACCTGCAAAAATACCCTAACGGTAACATTTACAGTCAAATCAAAGGTTTACCCCGAAACAGTCCAAACAGTACTAACGGCTATTCACCAGGATTAATATTGGTCTACCAGACTTAAGTCTGGTCAACCAGTATTAATATGTTCACAACTTCAGGTCAACTATAGTCCATGCTCCAAATCCGCTTGCAATCCACAAGTATCCTAAAAAATTAGTCTAAAACCAATACACAAGATACTGCACATATAAGCTTATACCAGTATTAACTTACACTAACAACCAGACTTAATCCTGTAACTACCAGTACTAATATTAACTACCAGAATTAATTTTTACACTACCAGGATTAACTATGAACTACAAGAATGAAGTCTAAACTACCAGGATTAATGCTAAACTACAAGAATTAATTCTAAACTACCAGGATTAACTCTAAACTACAAGAATTAACTCTAAACTACAAGAATTAACTCTAAACTACCAGGATTAACTCTAAACTACAAGAATTAACTCTAAACTACCAGGATTAACTCTAAACTACAAGAATTAACTCTAAACTACAAGAATTAACTCTACTTAAGCAGTTTTACTATAGTACACAACTAAGAAATTAAAACATTGGTCAATTAAAAGCTGTTTGGTCACTAGTCAGTACATTAAAGTCTGTGTGAATTTTCTCCACACTTATGAGCTTCTTCTCATAAGAATCCCTGATGAAGTGGTATCTTATCTCTATGTGCTTTGTCTTGGAATGATATACTGGGTTCTTTACTATGCAAATTGTGATTTCATTATCAATGTGGATTTTGGTATTCATGAAATTGAAACCATAGTCCAGCAATTGATTTTGAACCCACAAAACCTGTCCACAGCAACTAGCAGCAGCTACATATTCAGCTTCTGTTGTAGAAGTAGCCACTATCGTTTGTTTCTTGCATTGCCATGAAATTAATCTCTTGCCAAGAAATTGACAACCTCCTGTTATGGATTTCCTGTCAAGGTTTGCCCCAACATAGTCACTATCTGAGTAGGCTTCCAGGTCAAATGGTGATTCTTTAGGATACTATAAGCCCAAATTAGGTTTGCCTTACGGTATCTTAAGATTCTCTTCCGCATTAAGGTGCAAAGTCTTGGGAGTAACCTGAAAACGAGAACAAGCACATACTGCAAACATTATATCAGGCCTAGAGGCAGTTAGATACATGAGAGAACCTATCATGGATCTGTACAAGTGTACATCCACATCAGCAGCACTCTCATTTTTTATCAATGGTACCTTGGTCTCCATAGGGGTGATTGCAGTTTTCACACTTGCAAGGTCAAACCTTTTCAGCATCTCTGCCACATACTTGTCTTGAGAGATAAATAGCCCATCTGGTTTTTGTTTGACTTGCAATCAAAGGAAGAATGTGAGTTCACCCATAGAACTCATTTAAAACCTGCCTTTCATCAAGGCCTCAAACTCATCACACCATGACTTTCTTGTGGATCCAAAAATGATATCATCTACATAAACTTGAACCAGCATGATATCCTTTTTGTCTTTCTTAATGAACAAAGTCTTGTCAATTGCCCCTCTCCTGTATCTATTCTTGTTAGGAAAATATTGTAAACAGACTTAATACTGTTAGTATTAAAGTTAAGTCTGTTAGTTATAGTTAGTACTGATAGAAAATAGTTAGTACTGTTAGTAGTAGAAGTTAAGTCTGGTAGAGCAAGTTAAGTCTGCCAGCATTAACTTAAGTCTGACAGTATTAAAGTTAATACTGTTTGGTCAAATAGTTAAGTCTTGTTGTAATTATAGTAATAGTTATCACTCAGCGTTAATCTAGGAAGAGATAAGCATTATCTCTTAACGCGTTTAGGGTTCCTTAAGCTTATAAAAGGAACGTAGTATAGTATTGTAAAGATATCGGTTGATTGAGTATTCACAATCAAATAGTAATAGTAATAGCAAATTCTAGTATTTGTTCTTGTGTTCATCTTGGTATAGATATTGATATTCCGCGTCAATATTTGTATTCACGGTTATTGTCTCTCATAGTATCTTTGGATTTATTCAAAGGACTATAAGTCGTTTAAGGCTCATTGAGATCCTGTTAATAAGGACCTACAATTTTACTGTTCAATAGCTTATTAGTTGCTTATTCCTGTTTGTCTGGCTTATTTATATATGATTTATGCTTATGTGTTCTTATTTGTTGCTTGTATGCCTCTTGATTTAATTTCACTTAAATCTGCCTTCATATTGCTTGTTACTGTTTGATTCTTAGTTGCTTAATCCAGTGCTTATTTAGAGGTTCTTATCATTGCTTTTCTTGCTTATATTTCATTACTTGTTATTTGTCTTAAGCCGTCTTTCTTTAAATCATAAAAATTCCAGTTTAAAAAAGCAAATTTTTTCCATCACTTAAGGGGTGTTTTGTTTAAGGTTGCTAAGAGTTCAAATGGTATAAAAACACCTAGGGTCATGTGGCCAACTTGGACAGCCTTATTATAGTTGGGTTTAAGCTGTTTTTAAATAAGATTTTAAGTCTATATATTATTTTTCAAGTTTTTCTAATAGGTATTTTAAAACTGTGGTGATAGCACAGTTTGTAAGTGCTCATTTAGTTAAGCCTTTTAAAATAGTTGTGAGTCTTGATTTTGTGTCAAGTTATAGTGTAAATTGCACAGGCAAAAGTCCTTTTGGTTTACATTTCTCCAGTCAAATTCTGTCAATATTTTTTTTTGGTTAAAATTTTCATAGTAAAACTGTCCTTTTTTTAATTCCATTTTTTAGTTAGTTAAATTTGTCTTTAGCTTTTGAATTTTTGTGCACAAGCTCATTTGGAGCTTGTGTAAACCTGTCTTAGCTTGTTTTTAACTTTTAAGCTTATCTTGTAACTTATTTTGTGGGATGCATAAGCCACATTTTTCTTGAAAAACCAAAAAAGAGAAGGCCACTGTTTGTGTGCAGTTTTTTATTGCCCTTTTTCTTAGCTTATTAGTTTTTCAATTTTTGTTTTCTTTATAGATATTTGAAGCTACTTGTATAGGCTTTAAGCCCATACAAGCTGTTAAGCCATTAGCTCACTATAAGTGCTTAAAAATAAGCCCCTAAGGTTGTCCCCTTTAGACTGCCCTGCACCACCATGGCTTATTTCCTAATTTGAGTTTTCTGGCTTATTTAGCTGTTAATTTCTGCTTATTTTGGTTTGCTTTGCTTATTAGGTATAGTTAATTTGTTTTTGCTATTACTATTTTTACCTTTTTCCCTACTTATTTCCCCTTAATAGCCTAAAGCATTACTAACTTACATACGGGCAGTAATAACTTTAAAGTTAGTACTGCTGAATTTCAAAGCTCATTCCTGCTTATTTGTTATCTTATTTGTGACCTTCAAGCTTATTAGGTCCTAGTGTTAGTTCAAGTGCGTTTGCTTATTTGCCCTTATGTTAGCTTATTAATGCTTAGAAGTAGCCTAGCAGTTTGCCCTTAAGCACTTAGTATTTAAGCCTTAGCTTAATTTAAGCCTTCTGTCTAGTTTAGCTTTTTCAGCTTATTTAGTTGCTACATTTTAATCCCTAGTGCTTATTTAGGATTAGGATAGACAATCCCTTTTAGCTCATTTGTTCAAATTCTAGCTTAACTGTCCAAAAAGTCACCAAGAAAAAGCCTCTTTTTGCCTTAAGCTTATTTAAGCAAACTGCCCAACAAAAAGCCCCTTTTTCAGCTTATTTATAAGCAATCTCAAAAAGTCGTAGTTATAAAAATTGTTAAGCTCAAGGAGCTTAACAAGTTTGTTCGAAAAGTTTTTGTAAAAAAAAAAGGGGAGATAAGGGGAAACCCGGGTGAGCAAGACTCGAACCCGGGTCTCAACCCTCATACACCCCTTTTTTATAACCAACCTTACCGCTGTGCCCTTGGGACTTCTACGTTAGAGTCCCAAGTGGTTTAGTATTTAACCCCTTTTTGGCCCTTAAAGCTATAAGCTGTTTCCAGCTTATTTCGGGCTTATTTATAAGCCGAATTTTGGGCTTCTTATTTTTATTAGGTAGTATTTAGGGTCTAGTATTTTAGGTAAATTTTTCAGAATTTTTAAAAATAGTTTAGTATTTTTTATAATTTAATTTCGTTATAAGTTTTAAAAATTCATAAAAAATATAAAAGTTATCAAAAAA
>BQNB010068544.1:20785-33808 GCA_026074375.1 Tanacetum coccineum | reverse complement strand
ATTCCTCCTCATCTAAATCAATGAACCCATCATATGACGTTGGTTCGAGATAATCAATTATTCCTTCAATGTCGTCTTCGTCATCAGACATCCCTTTGAACCATTCTTCATGTAAGTTATGAATGATCCTTTCTCGTATTTCATTATTTCTTCCATCCCCGCATTAGTCGGGGTCATAAAAGTTATTGCTGTCATCGTAATCGGCTCCGAATCTCTTTCTCTAGTGTTCAGTGAGGGTTTTCTTTTTCATCGTTTCATCTACTTCCCCATATTTAATTTTTAACCAATCATTTAAACTTAGATCATTCCATTATATATTTATGCGGTCGTTATCGTTCTCACTTTCCCAATAACATTGAATTGCATTATTGGGTAAGCTTCCCTCATCAAACTCTTTGTTAGATGGGTTGCATGATGCCCATACCTCTTGAATCCCATTGTTTTGTCGGTTGATCGGGGTGCACCAGTGTGGTTTCTCTTTCCTAAAATAGGTATATTAATTCATTATTTTGTCAGATTCTATGTTTATTAATTCATCCTCTTCTGCTATCATGTTGCTTTTGATCATTAGAACCAATTCATTTCTCATATCAGGTAAATCACTTTTCATTTTAAAAATAACTTATTCGTTCCCAACTTCTAAAGAAATAGATTTTTTTAAGAAATCAACTTTAGCGTGGGTAGTTGCGAGCAGGGGTCTTCCTAAAATAACAGGCCTCCTAAAATCTTCCAGGACATCAAGTATAATAAAATCCATAGGAAATTTATTGATTTTTATCAGAAGGTTCCTAACAAACCCTTTAAAAATGCATTTAGAATTATCGGCCAGCTCTATGTCCATTTTGATTGTTTCAAGCTTCCCTATACCTAGACGTTTGTACATAGAAAAAGGCATGATGCTAATGCTTGCTCCTAAGTCTGCGAAAGCGTTGTTAAAGTCTAACCTTCCAATTGAGCAGGGTAGGATAAAGCTTCCAGGATCTTTCTCCTTTGGGGGTAGTTGGTTAAGGAGAAGGGCTGAGCATCTGCGATTTATTCTAATGTTTTCATTTTCCATGGTTAATGGCTTGTTGGCTACCAGGTACTTCATAAATTTAGGATATTCGTCGGATTGCCTGATTGCTTTGAGGAAAGGTCGATTTGACTTAATTTTCTTTAGGCTTTCCATAGTTTTATGGATTAATGCTTCTTCGGCATGTTGTTCGAGCCTTGGGAAAAGGAATTGGGGGAATGTATGGTTCTATATAACGGGTTGTTGTTTGTTTTTAGGAGGTTTGTTTTAAATCTTCGTCAGGGATTGATGTAACATTTTTAAGTTCCTCATCATCTGAAAATCCAAAGTTAGCCGAAAAGTACTCGATTTCTTTAGGAGAATATTATAATGGGGTGTATAGAGGTGCTTCATCATTAGTGAAGATTGCTTTGCAATCCTCATTGTTATCTATCTTAGTTACTGCTTCCTTGGCCAAGGTTGTCACCCTAGACTTGAGACCTTGGATGATTTCATTATGGTGGTTTTGGCTTTTTTCTAAGTTATGGCAAAAAGTTTTCAGCCAGTCGTCTTGTTTTTCCAGTCTCAGAGAGGCTTCCTTAATGTATTTCTTAACTGTTTTAGCCAAGGTTTATCTTCCTCTATTATTCCCGTTAAAAGGCGTTGTTCGTCCAAATTCCCCATATCTGACCTCTCCCACTTGTTAAACTTCCTCGTTGAGGGGACAATTATTGTCGATGTGAGGTCCTTCGCAAATTTTGCATCCAGCCTGGATTGCATGAACACTTTCCTTTAGTTTCTTCATGTCTCTTCCCAGGTTGTCCAACCTGTTTACTAAAGCAGCTAGTCCATCCTTGCTACTACTGCTTCCGATATTCTTGCTTGTTGAGCCGTCGTACCATTTCTGAGAGTGGTCAGCCATGGTTTGAATTGCTATGAGAGATTCGTCTGGTCTGATCCCGTGGATATGTTCCTATGAATCAAGTAATTGACGGTTCATAGTGCTCAAACCCTTATAGAAAATTTTTACCTTTTGATGACTATTGATGTCATGAGTAGGGCACTTGTATAGCAAGTCATTATACCACTCCCAGGCCTGGTATAATGATTCATCTCCTTCTTGCTTGAAGTTGTGAATGTCTTCAAGCTGCTTTACGGTCATAGAAGGTGGGCAGTACCTTTGGATAAAGGCCTTCTTGAGGAGATCCCAGGTATTGATAGTTCCTGAGGCTAGTCTGTCCACCCATCTTTTAGCGGCTCCAGTAAGAGTAAAGGGAAAAACTCGGAGCATGACTGCATCTTTAGAGACTCCAGGAATGTTGAATAAGCCAACGATGCTGAGGACCCGATCAATGTGATCATGAGCATCCTCGTCTTTGTTTCTGGAGAAAGTATCTTCCCTAAATTCACGCATGAATTGACTCTTGATTTCGAAATTAACATTGCCTCCGATTTCGGGTTTAACCATGCCCGGCGCCTGGTTTTCTCGTGACAATGCTAGGTATTGCTCCATAGTGAGAGTATTGACGTCTACTCCAGCCATGGTTCCTGCAGATATAGAGTTGAGACAAATAAGAGAAATAATCAAATAATCAAATTAATTCTAATTTTTAGCTCCCTGGCAGCGGCGCCAAAAACTTGATGCGTATTTTCTTTTAAATATATTTTTATCAAGTTTTAAATTTATAAAACTCGATCTACCTAACGATGCACTAACGGGCAGAGAACCCGATCGTGGGTAGTATAGAATGGTAAATCCGAGGTCGTCCCAAGAGCTAAGTTGTAATTAGTTTTAATTTGAAATGTCACGTTTTGAAAATGATTTTTAGAATTGATTTGAAATAAATAAATAACAATAAAATAAATAACTGAAAGCAAAAGGATAGGAGATATCAAGAGAGAAAACGTGCTAACCTAGTTACTTCATTACTACTGTTATGAAGACAATTTCATGTGCAATGTCAAACTATGGTTTCATTACTGGTTTCTAAGGTCGATAGACTTGAATGTGCATATACAGTCTATCCTATACTCCCTGCGATTCCAAATCAGTACTGAATCATCTGGGAGGTAGGTTATCCAGGTTGTAGTGATTAATCCTAAATATTCCCAAAACATATCTAATAACCTATTAAGATTATTAACCCCTCTGAAAGAGTTCCTGTGCCTTTTAAGTATCAAGTGATAAGTGCGGTGACCGGTCAGTTCCAACACAACAGGAAACAATCATAACTAAACAAGTAAACAACATAAACTTAGGCAGCACTTTAAGTGCTTAAGTCCACTCTGGTAACGGACACACAGTAAGAAATAGAACGAAATATAGTTGAAAACTCATATTCTTCAGTCTTCGTATTTGAACTTAACTACAAAAAGTAAGTAAATGTGTGGATCTCACCTTGGGACTCCAGTGGGTATTCTTCGAAGGTTGGAAGCCTTTGTCGCCTCTCCAATTGGCTGTGGAGGAAGTGATGTCGGAATAGCTTGAATGAGGCCTCTATTTATAGGTTTTGAACCTATTACGGCGCAACCAATAAAGGTGTTACGCCGTAACCATCATACACGGCATTCCATTTTTAAGCAGTTGTTACGGCGTAACTAGATACGGTGTTACGCCGTAACCTCCAAATAATGTCCATAAGTATGTGATATTCATTCCATATTTGTGGATCTTCATGGTTACGGCGTAATTGGATAAGGTGTTACATCGTAACTATAACTTTGACAAGATTTCCTTCCATTTATATATGGTTACGGCGTAACTAGATATTGTGTTACGCCGTAACGTCTTCCTTGATCTTGTACTTGCTTAATTTATGTTACAGTGTAACCATTTTGGGTGTTACGCCATAACATTCTTTAGAATTTACACTTTAAGTCCTTTTTCCTTCTGTTCTTGCACTTTCCTGCATTTTACCTAAAAAACTTGTCAAAATGATAGAAAAATCTCGTTTTTTTTTTGAGTGTTAGTAACATTTGCAGGTGGTAATATAGAGGGTATTTTTGCACAAAAAAGTATTAAATATTTGATGTTATCATTTACCTAAGTCTTTAATCATAATAGACTTAAGAAACACTTTAAACTTCTCAATCTCGGAAACACTTTTACCAGTAATGATAATATCATCCACGTAAACCAATAAAGAAAGAAATACCCCCTTATCAGACTTTGTATATAAGAATAATCAGATTTATCTTTTTTGACTATAACCCATTTCAATCAAAGTAGAAGTCAAATATATACGCATGCCCACCGTTAGGAGCCTATTTAAAACCTATATAAAGGACTTTTATGTCTGCAAATCTTATTATCAGAAGGTAATTATTCCTTTGGTGGTTTCATATAAACCATTTCCTCAAGATCACCATATAAAAAAGCATTATTCAAATCAAGTTGGAACACAGGCCAAGACATACACATAGAAATATTCAATAGGCACTAACAGTCACCATTTTAACAACAGGAGAGAAAGTTTCCTCATAGTCAATACCTTCTTTTTGATCAAAGCCCTGTTCAACTAACCTAGCTTTATATCTATCTATCTCACCACTTAAACTTAATCTTATATATCCATTTACTTCCAATGGCTTTTCTTCCCTCAGACAATTCTACAATTTCCCAAGTGCCATTTCTAAGTAAAGCATTCATCTCCTGATTCATAGCATCAGTCTAGTAAGGATATTTAGAAGCTTCAAAATAAGTTTTAGGCTCTCTGGTTTTATTAAGTTGAGTTACAAAACATAAATTTTTAGAATTAAGTTTTGTCATAAACAACATATTTCTCAAAGGATCATATTTAACTTTGATTAATTAACAAAATCATTATAATTCCTTGGAAAAACACTTTGTCTTGAAGACCTTCTAACATTGTGAACACCATGAGAAGAGCTTGGATTTTATTCCAATTTACCCTTGGAAAAAACATTTTCTTTAAGTATGCTTATTTGGAGAAGAAACGGACGAGATTACGAACCAACACCAAGAATCTTGAAGATTTGTGCTCACAGAGCCAGGAGAGGGCGTCATCAGCAGTGTTGTTATTGCTTCCAGACACAGAAGAGCTGCTACTATCACTTTTATTTTTATTCAGATCATTAGCTACTCTCTCATCGTCATTGGGTATCTCAGGATTTTCAATATCAAAAAAAAATATATGATTAATATCTTGAAAAACATTTGCAGAATCATTTTTTTTCAACTTTAGAATCCTTAAAAGGAAAAATATTCTCAAAAAACTTAACATCTCTTGAAAAAATGAACTGATGCTTATCAAGACTATATAACCTATATCCTTTTTTAAAATTAGAATATCCTATCATAACACATCAGATCTGCTACTAAACTTGTCATTATTGTTGACAATAGTAGCAAAACACAAGCAACCAAACTACTCTTAAGTGACGTCGAGAGGAGTAGGACATTTTTTATATATCCTTTTAATAGGAGGAGAGCTTTCCATTTATGACAAAGAAATGGAGTTAGTTAAATACGATAAGTAGTCAGTTAGAATTAAACTCTAGTTACATCTTCAAAGGTATTCCCCCCTGAAACATAAGGGATCAAGTGATGAGGTGTCATTTTATACAATTTTTCAAGGTTGTTTAACCCCCAAAATCATGTGTTTATGCCCAAAATAGGTACTTAATCATTCCTTTTTAGGTATTTCTCATTTGGAAGACATTTGGATGAATTACACGTGACTTGGGCTCATTGGGAGAAGAAACGGACGAGATTACACAACACCACGACATCTTGGAAGATTTGTGCTAACAGAGCCAGGGGGCGTCCACCAGACTATACACGACGTTGTCTACGAACTAATTCAAGTAACGCATCACATCTTTCATGTCAGTGACAGCCCGCACTGACTTAAACGCAGATCTAGAAAAGCAATCTCATTGATCTCATGAAGGAGTGTCATCAATGAACTCACTTCGGGGGAGATTGTTAGCCTCAAAATATTGAGCCGAACTGGAAGTTCGTTCATTACGTGTACGAGTCTCAGTCATTTAATTAGTTAACGTTGTAATAGGAAAGTATCGAGAATCGGGCTCGATAGTTAATCTAATATTGTATATGTTTCGGGTTTAATCCCAAGCAAAACCCGAGCCCGAGTCCTAGTTAAATATCCCGCGCGTCACTTAATGTGTCGGGGTATATATATAACTTTTCCTCCTAGGAAAAGTGAGTAGTTGATCATTCTAATATTATTTCATTTTTCCATTTTCTCTCATTCTCTCTCAATTCTCTCTCCTCTTTCTCTCTCTAAAAGATCAACTCTCTCTCTAATTTCTAGTTTGATTCGTGTATGATATATGTTATGAAGTGATTACGGGATCCAACAAATGGATATGTGATTTCTCACATATCAGCCCCCTAATATGGTTGATCCACTTTTAATATATTTCAAATGCACTTAGTAAACTCCCAGGGGCTGTGTAATAGTCTTCATACTACCTTGCATGTGCGTTGCTCTAGCGGCATACTAAGTAAACGACGGGTTCGTGTAATTCGTTCATGCTTTAGGAAATAATTACATAGATCATCACAAGTGTGACATGGCAACAACACTAGGAGAAGCAATCTAGGGAGTAATACATGATTAAATAGACACAATCTTTTATCTTATTGTTATCACCATTAGTTTAGATTATTATTTAGTTTAATAGCTAAAACCAAACCACTCTCTCTCAAATATATGATTTTACCTGCTTTCATAAAATACAAAAATACAAAAAGAATCTTCCCTCAACCCTTAGAATTCTGTTAGACCGTGATCAAGCCTTCCCAACCTATTCCTCGAGTAAACGATAAACAACCCCGAGTCATGCCCATACTACACTACAACAATTAGGTGCACTGCCTAGGGAGTTGTAAAACTTCTCGTGTAGAAGTCCTACGACGACCATACATCAAGTTTTTGGCGTCGCCGCTTGGGGAATAGTTAGGTTTTGATCATAGTTTAGCTTAGTTCTACTTGCTTGAATCCTTTCAAGTAACATTTAATTTCCGCATATTAGCTTTCTCGTAGTCTATCTTTTCTCTGTGCCCTTTGTTTTGTAAATCACTCTTTCGTTCACCATCATGATGTATGAAAGACACATCAAAACAAGACCCTTTCAAAACCCCCCCACAAATACAAACCTTTCCCTGCAAAGATTTTTTCTTGGTGTTGTAAAAAATCAAGATGAAACTATTCTACGAAGCGTGGATTGTTTCAAAAACTTATCCATAAGACGCTCCCCTCATCATGGCCTCGATTTATGGTCCATTGCTCAATTATTTTATCATCGCGTCGACCAATATACCCAAATGGACCTTGACTTTGTAGAAGACGGGAACATTAGGGAATTAAATGGTAAAGAGGCATGGGAAACCATTGAAAACTTTTCCCAAGGCCAAAAAGAATGACACAACCTACCAAACATTATTTCCGAACAGGAAATAGAAAATTTAAAGGTTTATGCAAAAAGATTATTTGGAAATGAAAATGTTTGGGTTGAGATGCATAGGAAATATTAGCTATGGGACAAAGTAGAAAATCCGAACACAAGGACCCCACAAGTTCCTACCATCCATTGAGAATCACAGCGCCGTGACTTTACCCGGGGGAAGTAGAAAAGACTTTAGGGCCCCGATAGAGGAGGAACCTTTGAATAAAACAAACTAGAGAAATACGGCTTGATTGTAATCACAACCATCACTATTGTTCTACGGGGAGTTCCTAGTTTTGATGGTACCGGTGCCTCAACCTTTACTCAATATTTATTATTAGACGTTAAAGTCTAAGAGACGTAATAGGCCCTGAACCACCCATCAAACCACATAGTCCGGATAGTTTTAGGATGAAGGTAGTAGAAACATTGACCATTCATACACCACCTTCACCTCATGCGGAATCTTTCCACCCTAAGGATATGTATTCCTATCATCGCTCATGTGTAGATGACCCTAAGAAACATTATGGACTTAAACCGGGTTTATTAGGACATAGTGGATCCTTAGGTGTTGATTTTTCAAATTTCAAGATGATAGAAGAAGATTGGCGATTAGAATCCAAAGAAGTTTCTTTTCTTAAAGAAGGACTTAATTTACCCGTTTGGACAAAAGAATTAGAAAAGGGTAGGATTAAAGAAACACACCAATTGGAGCACAAAATTCAACAAATACTTTTTCAACATATGGCTCCATCTTGCCACGATGGTGTGTACCGTTACTATCACCCGCACTTAAACTTAAGTGTAGGGGAACCCTCCCCTTTATCTGTTAAATAAGGATAAAGTCAAGCTCGTGACTCAAACAAAAACAAGCGCTTTTTGGGAGGCAACTCAATATTTACTTTTCCCACAAATTAGGAGTGTCATGTATGTTTTATTCTTTACCATTTGTTTTCTTATGTTTGAACTATCTTGTAACCATGCTTTATTTGTCTTTAACTTCGTTTAAATTTCAATCAAAGGTATTTTGCAACCAATAAGTGTAGGGGAATTTATCTGGCTTTTAAGCCAAATTGAAACATGATAAATGAATTGTTTAGATTAATTCACGTTAGTTTCGAGTCATATGATTGAATTATTAAATCTCAGGTTTTGTACAACCATTAACTTATGGAATCAAGTGCAGGAAAGTTTTCATCAAAAACAAAAATTTTGTTTTTACAGACTGTGGAGACGGCGTCACGATTAATACGCGACGCCGTCACTACGACACCTGTGACGGGGTCACCACAACCCTGACGGCGTCAAACGCCCAGGTTCCGAAAACTTAAAGTTTTTAATTATTATTGAAAATAAGACTTGCACGACATTTAATATATTTATTCTTCCATTGTAAACCTATAAAACCTAAAGAATTTAATGATTCTTTCATCCTATCTATCGAGTCGAACCCTAAAGTCATATTGTATATTGGTAAATCGCACATTTTATGCTTGGTATAGTTGTCTTTGTCTTTGATTACATGTTATATTTGATAAGAAGAAGCTTGGAAGTTCTTAGGAAGTTTCATTAGATGATTCTCGGAGGACGATTTAACCAGTTATCGCATGTTTCTTCTCCATTATTGAGTAAACCAGGGGAGTACTAGTTTCTTTTCCTTGTTTTCTTTTCCCTTTGTCTGTTTTAACGGGTACTTCTAGAGAACATTGGGGACAATGTTCAACTTAAGTGTAGGGGCAAAATAAGCCTTAGAAACTTCATTTGCCATTTGCTTTGTCCTTAAAAAGATGGGTAATATGTTAGGAAAATATTGTAAACAGACTTAATACTGTTAGTATTAAAGTTAAGTCTGTTAGTTATAGTTAGTACTGATAGCTGAATAGTTAGTACTGTTAGTATAAAAGTTAAGTCTGGTAGAGCAAGTTAAGTCTGCCAGCATTAACTTAAGTGTGACAGTATTAAAGTTAATATCGCCCCTTAGATAGTATACCTTTACTGTTCGAGTTTAAGGAGTAAGCAATCATGTATGTTCTATTCCGTTGTTACGATGTGTAAAACGTGGTTTTGTCGTCCAAACCTTGGTAACGTTTACTTTAAGATTATGAGAGTGTACGGTTAAGAATATTAGAAATTCTAGAGACTTTTTTTGTGATGCATCCCCTGAGACCGTATAGTAAGTATTAGGATTTGTAGTTTGAACATACAGGCACATTACATTGACCCATGTTTAAAAACATGTAATTGTTCATGATGGTCACAACGATCATATAACTATCCCACACCCTTTCCATGCACTCATCTTTAGTGCAGGATACCCTAGCACAACCCTTCAAGCCTATCCTTTTTCACGGTTCTTGTAATTTTCTGGTTAATCCAGACTATTAATGAAGAACATTGACAACCTTAAACCAATCGTTACACCCAAAAAGCCTTAGCCTACCCTAAATATGGTACTCAACTTTAAGTACATTATTGGTTTAATCAAGTATAATTCATTGAGTACATACGGTTGCTAAGTATCCCTTATCCTTATAATACGTTTTGGGACATGGGATTCATGGTAATAGTATTTTTCATGAAGAAGGAGAAGAAAGTTAAGTCAATACCACCCATATTTTTATCAATGATATCCATGTTAGTTGCGATCCACCACATTCGGGTCATATTAGATTGTAAAATATCGAGCATGTAAAAGTTCAAGTGTATGGGGTACGTGTATATAAACCCCCTGTGAAGTATTATGTTAAAAAAAATGATAAAAGAAAAAGAACGAGATGATGAAGAGTTGTAGAGTTTATAACTTCGTCTGCAGTCTTGCTTAGCGAACTCAAACAGCGTGTATTCGTAAAATAATTAGCTAACCCTTCCACTCGAAATTCACCAAAAGTCACCACCCAAATGTATTCCCGCGCGTCTCTGTTTCCATAATAGAGTTAATCTTACACCCTACACCGTCACAAACCCTTTAAAGACCTCTTAGATAGATAAATGAACTAAGTACTTGCACCTAGCGTGGAAGGGTTTGATAATTTACCAACCTATGGTAATTATATGGCTATGACAGGTAATGAGGTTGTAGTATTTTTGTTATCCCCCATAATTATTAATTCATCTATACAATCCCGATGAAAGAAGAATACCCAACCCTTATGGAGGTCTAGTAACTAGATACCGTTCTTTTAATTACAGGTCCCCTAGGAGGTTGTGTTGTAGAATATTTTTAAATAGTAGGTAAAATGACCCCTCATACTGTTATTGTCTAGATAGAAAAGCCCATTTTGCTTAGGATAACAATCCAAGTGTAGAGTAGTGGTTATGTGATTGATCGTGTCAATTTTATATACTTTTTCAGGGTCGGTTAAGACTCCCCAAAATCGTGGTGTTTGATATGCCCAAAATAGGTACTTAATCAGTTATTTCCTTTTCAGGAATTATTGCATTTGGAGAGACATTTGATGATACACTGCCTTTACGCTCATTTGGAGAAGAAACAGACTAGATTACAAACACAGCAAGACACCTTTGAAGATTTGTGCTCGACAGAGCTCTTGGATACGACGTCACAATCCATACACAGAGACGCCGTAACAACTCATCCAGTGACGGAGTCCACATAATTTCAGACGGCGATCAAGCCCATACCGACTCAAACCCAGATCTAGAAGATTCATTTTACGATGACATCACGATTAAAACGCGACGCCGTCGAGTCAATTTTTTTATATATACAAACCTGAATTTAGGGTTTTGAGTGTGTAACTTTAGAATAAAAAGAGGGTATGAACCCTAGTTCATTTAGCAGCTGTATGAGATGATTTTATGGCTTAAAAACCCTATTGTACCTCTTCCAAATCATGTTTTAATCAAGTAAGGTTTACTTAATCATTTAATATGTCTATGTGTTGTTTGATTTAATTGCTCTTGCTTATTCTTAACAATCTTGGCTTGGGACTTAAACCTATAATTGTGTTTATTTATATATGTATGAAAACCAAGATGTAATCTTAGTGAATGTTGCTCTTCTTATGTTATTGATGTCACAGTTAGGAGTCTTAAGACACCGAGCTTTGTCTGGGCTCGCTTGTTTATCGCTGTTGATATGTCTAGGGAAACGTGATTGTGTAGAAAGGATACCATCGGGTAACAGTCTTCATACTACCTTGCCCCCTAATATGGTTGATCCACTTTTAATGTATTTCACATGCACTTAGTAAACTCCTAGGGGCCGTGTAATAGTCTTCATACTACCTTGCATGTGCGTTGCTCTAGCGGCATACTAAGTAGACGGCGGGTTCGTGTAATTCGTTCATGCTTTAGGAAATAATTACATAGATCATCACAAGTGTGACAAGGCAACAACACTAGGAGAAGCAATCTAGGGAGCAATACATGATTAAATAGACACAATCTTTTATCTTATCGTTATCACCATTAGTTTAGATTATTATTTAGTTTAATAGCTAAAACCAAACCACTCTCTCTCAAATATATGATTTTACCTGCTTTCATAAAATACAAAAATACAAAAAGAATCTTCCCTCAACCCTTAGAATTCTGTTAGACCGTGATCAAGCCTTCCCAACCTATTCCTCGAGTGAACGATAAACAACCCCGAGTCTTGCTCATACTACACTACAACGATTAGGTGCACTACCTAGGGAGTTGTAAAACTTCTCATGTAGAAGTCCTATGACGACCGCACATCAAGGTACAACCATTGTTTCCACCATTCCCACCATTTCCACCATTAGCATTGTTCACATTGTTAGTTACTTGGGTGACGATCTGAGGAAGAATGTTTTGCAATTGTTGCACGATGATAGTAGCAATGTCGGGGTTCTCCTCGTTGCTAGGACCGCTTCTACTGGATGGAACCATTTCTATATGAGATAAAATTTATATACATTAGACGATATAATAATGATTTCTAATCCCATGATCTTATCATACTCTACTATAACCATATACATACAAGTATAACCAACATACAACATATCAACATTAATCCATGTAATCATACTTGCAAGTCCACTTGTATTTTGGCGCATGTATAATTATGTTGGCCACCATAATTATAGATGCCCCCTTTTACAGTTGTACTCCCTCCTATGACGATACTTCAAGAAATAAACACACCACATAGCACGTAACTCAAATGAAAACAACTAATCACACATAGGAATAACCCAACAATCACTTTTATTATATTAAAATACTCAAAATCCAAGAGTTGAAAATAACATTCCTAAACATGGCTCCAAACATCGAAAGGAAAAGAAAACAAACTAAAACATATCAATCACTTAGGACAATACGGACAGTCGCGGAACGTGCAGTCGGGAATAGCTTTAGCTGTCTTCTTCAACTTCTTACACTTAGGCTTACTTCTTGCGGTGGACTCAAGATCCGATTCTACCTCCTTATCGGATGCTTCATACCTGATGTGTTTCAAAAGCTTTAAATTTATAATGACTGAAAATACTGATTTTATTATAGGGAAACACACGGGTAAAAGTATAACCCACGTATGTAGTATAATATTTTTAGGTAAGACCAGGTCGTCTACAGGGATTTGAGTAGTGTTTAGATAATCA
>BQNB010068544.1:0-19836 GCA_026074375.1 Tanacetum coccineum | reverse complement strand
TCAAAAAGAGCAAAAACGAGCAAAAAACCGACAAAAAATAAAGAGACAAGTATAAGAGAAAGATTTGAAGCCAATATCGAAAGCCGAATCAAGACCGTGGTCGAGAAAAGTCAAAGTTTAAAGTGAAATGACCATTATACCCTTTGAAGAGGATGCAAAATTACTAAAATACCCTTTTGGGCCTTTCTACACCATTCGGATCACAAAAGCCCATTAATAAGCCCAAAGTCAAAGTCCATTTCTTGTTTTAGAAACTACAAGGGCCAGAAGTGTAAACTATCAAACTCATTTTACACTATACTTGTGGAAAAGAAACAGAGGGGCTAGTATTGCAAATAACCCAAACTTTCAAACCAAGCGCGGGTTATAACTTTTCCCCTAACCGTCCCTAACTGTTTTTCCCGCCAAAAACCTGAACAAACCCAACTTCCCAAATCCCTTCTCCCGTTTCTCCCTACTCCACCCCACCTCGTATTTACCATCTCCACGTCATTTCTATGACGTGGCAGCCTCCAATTGGTGCGAACACATCACCAAAGACATCCAACGGCTTAAATTCAAATGAAAAAGATCAACGGCTTGGAATGATTGAGTTTCTCATTTTCTCTTCATCTTTTTCCTATAAATAAGAGCTTGTAATTCAATTTTAGAAGGTGAGGAATAGAGTTTTTTAGAGAGTTAGAAAAATTTCCATTGTAATTTTCTTTTCGTGTACTGTTCATTTTTTCGAATTAAGCCTTTTAAATTTTCAAGTCAGTTGTATTCTTTGTTTCTTCTCTTGTACTATTCTTTCTTAAGCAATAAAACTAATTGAGTTGTTTTCGTTTTCAAGTTTACATGTTATAAGCTGTTTTTAGCTAATAAGCTTGTAATAAGCTCAATTTAGCTTATTTTGTTTTCTTTTGTTCTAAAGTTGTTCAAACTTTGTAAAAAGTTTTTTTTAAATACTGAATTTGTCTATTCTAGTTCAATAATGTTCATTTGAGTTTTAGTGTAATTGAGTTTGGAAGCTTTTGGAAGAACAAGCTCAAAGAAGCTTATTGAGCTTATAGCTATTTGGTTTAGAGGCAAGGTGCCATTTAGGTTTTGAACTTGAAAGCCACTCACTCAGAAAGAGTGGCTAGTGTCTGAGATTACAAAATTCAGGTTTCACTCTCTATATTTCAGTTTAGCATTTGAAGCTTATCCTAGATGCTTATTGAGAATTCAGAAATGCTTATTCCTTATTGAAGTGTGTTTAGTTGATCATTAGTTTTATCTGTTTTTAATTTTCCATTACCTATTCTAGCTAAATAATTCTCTTAGTTAAATCTGTTTTTACTATTGATAAGTACCTAGCTGAGTAACTAGTGAATTTTAGAACATAAGCTAGGAATTTTAGTGTTTAAATAGCTTAATTAGGTGAGTTTAAGAATGAGTAGATAAAAGGTTTTAGCATTTTTAGTTTTAAAATAGATTTCAAATAAGATTTAGTTGGGACAGAATTAGTTAAGTAGTGTTTGGGATAAGGTGATTTTGACTTTAAAAGTCAACAGGAGATTGTCAAAATTCTTTACATAGTTGAGTTTTTCAAAGTGTTCAAGTTTTAAAGAGGATTTGAAAGTTAGTTTGTAGAATTTCAAAATTTAAAGCTTAATAAGCTTTAGCCAGCACCAGGACATTTAGAGTGTTAAGTAGTTTTAGAGTTAGGTCATTCACACCATTTTAGTGTTCAATTTTAGTTAATGTAAACTTAGAAACACTTAGTTAGTTAGTTTATGAGATTTAAACATTAGAGTTTTTACCTGCATTTGAATTTGTGTCAATTACATCAACATAAGTAGTAGTAACTCAGTTACTACTGGTGATGCTCATCATTTTCTAGTTACTCTTTAGCACTTGTAATTAGGAGTTAGAACTTAGTTTTAAGCATTTTAGTAGTATTCTATTAGCTCTTTATAATTCATCTTTTAAGTTTCATTTTTAAGCTTTTAGTCTAGCTTAAATGTTCTTGCAAAAGTGGTATAGCAGCAGCTGAGATTTCTTGCTTATTTTCTTTTGGATTTCTATTTTCTAGTTGTTATTTCCAAATTCCTTTTATCTAGGTTTATCATATATTCATAGGATAGCTTATTTCCAAAATTTCAGTTTCTAGGACTTAAATTTGAGCTAGTTAGCTTATTAGAATTGCTTAATTTCAGTCATTAAGCCTGGACCTTAGCTTTTTAAGAACAAAATTCTTGTTAATCTTGTATACTTTTAGTTTCTTTCTTTTTAGAAATCCCTAGCACACATCACAAGCTTCATTTAGCTTCTTTTGGTTTCAATTTTCATTGAATAATAAGCTAGATATAAGCCAAAGTTTAGAAAAGTAGAATTTTCAAAGTTAAGCCTTAGTTTCTGTAAGACAGTTTTAAAAGCTTATTTTTTTTTAGATATCCTTAGTACACATCATAAGCTTCATATAGTATCTTTTGGTTTTAACTTTCATTGAGAATTAAGCTAGATATAAGCCAAAGTTTAAGAAAAGTTAAGTTTTCAAAGAAACTTCTTAGTTTCTGTAGGACAGGTTTAAAAGCTTAATTTCCAGCCTATTTAGTTGATAAAAGGTCAAAGTTCTTTTGTTAAAGTTGTAGTATTAAAGCTCAGGAGTAACTTTTCTGTTTTAAGTTTTTGCTTATTTTCATTTTTGTAATAAGCTAAATTGTGCTTAAGTCGTAGGGTCTGTTTGGTACTTTTTCAATAGTTAAAGGTGGTCTGTTTTCACTATAGTGTAAATTTTAGTTACTTACCCCGCCTACCCTTTACTTTTACCTATTGCACTTTCTACCCTGTTGTTTTAGGTTTAATAAAATAGGATTAATATTTTTAAAATTAGTTTAATAAAATTAGGGTTCAATTGATTAGTAAAAATTGGGCATTTTCATACCATTAGTTTTCTGCACATTTTCAGTAGTTAAAAATCATTTTTCTTTATTTTTCCAATTAAATTTGTATTTTCTAGAAATTAAAATAGGTTTTTAGTAATTTCTTTTTCTTAAGAAATTCATAGAAAATAGAAAAATAGTGGGAAAATTTTAATTCTTTTTGTAATAATTCTCTTTTTCATTCTAGTATTTTTGAAAAAATAAAAATATATTTTTAGTGTTAAATTTTAGAAAAAGTTTATTTTTAGTTAATTCATTTTTCTTTAAAAAATCATAGAAAATACAAAAATAGTTAAAAAATTCTAATTCTTTTTCCTAAAATTTTCTCTTTAATTTTGTGATTTTTAGATATAAAGTTTGTTGGTATTAGAGCTTTAGATTTTAAATTCTAGTTTTAGCTCACATTTTTAATTCACGCTTGTTAATTTTTCGTATTAGTTAAACGTTTTTAATTCTTTAATTGTTTTTTATAGTTTAATTGTGCTATTATATTCGTAGTGTAATTCAAAATTCAAAAATCCTTTATCCATTCTTGACTCGAATCCGAATTATTACCGAATTTCAATTCACGCCTTCGTTGGGATACGACCCGAGAAGAAAATACTTCCCGGTTAAAAATATACGTATTGTGTTTTCTTAAGTGAGATTTTATCCTTTTATATTCTCTTGTTTGAGAAGTAATTTGGAAAGAATTGTCACGGGATTTATATTATACATATATAAATTTGACTAGTGCTTACACACGTAACCACCCACGAGAAGTCCTTTGAAGCTGAGAATTTTTTTAATAACATCTATTTTCTTTTCAACTCGGGTAATTGTGATAATGGAACATCCCTTTTTAGCTGAAATTTAGTGCACGTCTTTGTCATTTTAGCTGAAAACCTCATTACTTTCACCTTGCTTATGTTGAATCACTAACAAATAGAGAGCGACTAAGAGACTTGGATTGTGGTATGTTGGTACATCTAGGAATTCTTTTTTTGGTCTGCTGTAGTTAGTGTGTCTACATGACAGTTTAATACCAAGATAATGGTTTGAATGGTGTCAATACATTACTGAATTTAGTCTGCTATCAGTTGTCTTTTTGGGTTTGATATCAGTTATCTAGTAGTTTGAATGGTGTCGATACATTATTGAATTTAGTATGCTATCAGATATATACGGATTTTTGATAGCACGTTATATTGAGTCGGGTTGCATCATTGTAACTCCATAGATTTTATAAGGATGTAGAAATCTATTTTTATCAGATTATGTTGTAAAAGTAATATGTTTTGTTTGGAATAAAAGGCTTCCTCCTAATATAAACTCCTCATATTAGTAGCCATGAAGACCCTAAAATATATATTAATCTGGGGATAAATCAACAGGTTTACGTACAGATTAAAAAGTGGACAAAAATTATTCTGATTCAAATGGTAATGACATTTAATGCCCTGAGGTTCAGACTTCGCTAACATCTAGTTGGTTCACATTCATCAAAATCCTGCCAGAGGTATGGATTATGTACTCTTTTCTCACCAAGCATAATAAGGTTTAAAAAGATGGAAATCTGATTAATATATGCTTACTAAAGAAAGGTGGTTCTAAGAATCTGTTACCTGCTATATAGCCATGGGAGCTGGATGTTTGAATCATCTATCATCGAAATGTAGGTAAAACATATATTATACATAAAAAAGATTGAAACGCCATAACCGAAAGTATCTGTTTTGACCCATTACCAAACCACATGACATGCCTTTTGTATAGAGTCGATATTAAATGTTACATAGAGGATTAGGGCATCAACGAGTATTATTAGGGCATCAACGAGTATTATTAGTGCATCATTAGAATTATTAGGGCATCTGTTTGTTAACAATTACGAAGATATCAAAAGGTACATTGATTAGCTTAAATGAAATGGGTTAATCCAGCCCACCCTAAAAATTTTTGAAACCAAAACCCGTAACCAACCTGCTAAATTCCACCAATTTCAATCAATAACTTTTTTATTTCAATGTTTCTTGTTGAAAGCATTTTATTCTCATTTGGTTATATGTTTTGTAATTTCATAGAGAGGAATTTGAAATAATTTTGAGAGAGGTAGTCAGATTTGGAGATATTTTTTCAAAGTGTAAGGATCCGCAATGGCATCAGTTGGATCGTTTCTTTGTAAGGTAAAACTGATATATTTGAGTTCATCATATTCAATTTGTTTTAATGTTATGATACTGATGAATGTTTATATAAATCAGATTCGGACCCTGTAACAAGCTAAAAGCTTAGAGAGGAGGCTGAAATTACGATGCAAGAACTAAGTAATTTAGGTCAACAACTTGAGTAATCTGATTATATTCTTTAGTGAGCTACTAGTCGTCATGTATAAGTTGGAAATTTTGACCCACCGACTTTATGATGGGTCTGCGTTTTATGATTTAGACGTGGATTTGTTCCCTGATGTTGCTTTCGTATCCGCACTAATAAGTGTGGCAACACCTGCATCTCATCTCAGGTAAACTCAATTGCTTTTGTATTTGCACCAACTGCTTGTAAGATCTTGTACCGAGTCATGAATATTAATTAATAAAAAATTTGGCATGTTGTGAATTATGCAGACTAAAGTTTATCTCTTCGTGTCTCCGTCTGTTGCTGCAACTTCTTCAGCTGTAGACCTTTTGAAGCTCCTGAACAAGTAGTGTCACTTCAAAAGTGGATAATGTGTTGTTGCTGCAACTTCAATTAATGATTGGTTCGTGGCTACAAATTTTGTTCCAGCTCGTCTACAAGTTTAGTGTCAACTCGTCTGCAAGTTCAGTTTGTTTATTAAAAGTGGATTATGTGGTGTGGCTCCAAGTTCATCAACTGTTTTGGATTTGTGGTTGCACATTTGATATAATCGTTTGCAACTTAGCTTCAACTCGTATGCAAGTATTAGTTTATGTGCCTCAGTTTAGTGTGTTATGTCAGCAAGTGGCATTGTTGTCTTTTTTGGATTTTGAGATTGTGTAACTTCCAAGTTATTATCAATTGGAATTTGAGATTGTGTAACATCCAATACATTAAGGCATCTGTTTGTTTATTTTAAGTCATATGTGTGAATATCTTAAGGCATATATGATAAATTAAAAGCATTTGTTTGTTAAATTTAAGGCATCTGTTTGTTAAATTTAAGGCATCTGTTTGTTCAGTTTAATGCATATGTTTGTTTAGTATAAGGTATGTGCTTGTTTAGTTTAAGTAATCTGTGGGAATACATTAAGGCATCTGTATGTTTATTTTAAGGCATCTGTGTGAATTACTTAAGGCGTATCTCTTAAGGCATATGTGATAAATTAAAAGCATTTGTTTGTTAAATTTAATGCATATGTTTGTTAAATTTAAGACAGTTGTTTGTTCAGTTTAATGCATATGTTTGTTTAGTATAAGGTATGTGCTTGTTTAGTTTAAGGCATCTCTGTGAATACATTAAGGCAACTGTTTGTTTATTTTAAGGCATCTGTGTGAATATATCTTAAGGAATATGTGATAAATTAAAAGCACTTGTTTGTTAAATTTAAGTCATCTGTTTGTTAAATGTAAGGTATCTTTTTTCAGTTTAATGCATATGTTTGTTTAGTATAAGGCATGTGCTTGTTTAGCTTAAGTCATCTGTGGGAATAAATTAAGGCATCTGTATGTTTATTTTAAGGCATCTGTGTGAATATCTTAAGGCATATCTCTTAAGGCATATGTGATAAATTAAAAGTATTTGTTTGTTAAATTTAAGGCATTTGTTTGTTCAGTTTAATGCATATGTTTGTTTAGTATAAGGCATGTGCTTGTTTAGTTTAAGTCATCTGTGGAAATACATTAAGGCATATGTATGTTTATTTTAAGGCATCTGTGTGAATATATCTTAAGGAATATGTGATAAATTAAAAGCACTTGTTTGTTAAAGTTAAGACATCTGTTTGTTAAATGTAAGGCATCTGTTTGTTCAGTTTAATGCATATGTTTGTTTAGTATAAGGCATGTGCTTGTTTAGTTTAAGGCATCTCTATGAATACATAAGGCATCTGTTTGTCTATTTTAGGCATCTGTCTGAATCTCTTAATGCATATGTGATAAATTAAAAGCATTTGTTTGTTAAATTTAAGGCATCTGTTTGTTAAATTTAAAACATCTGTTTGATAATCAAGCGTCTATTTTAGATTTAGTATAAAACACATCGAACCATGAATATATTATAGTGCATCCGTTTGTATTTTTAGTGCATCCGTTTGAGGTACTTTAGTACATCGGTTTGTATCATAGTAGAGCATCCATTTGAGTTACTTTAGTGCATCCGTTATTTAGTAATGGTGTTCTTTTTATTAAGTCACTACTATTTTAAATTCATATATTTAAAATAAGATTGTATATGATTACTAGTCGGGTGTTCTTTGTTATATTTACAGTTTCTTTTATTGATTGACATAATTTTTTGTATGAGGAATTGTTTAGTTGTATCATTGAATCTGAACGAAAGTTATACTCTCCTTAAAATTTTGTTTTCTTCAAGTAATGTTTTGTAGCATATTTAATGTTGGCAATCAAAATGTTGGCTATAGGTGTTTAATATGTCATTATTGTTGGTTGCTTGGGTGGTGAAAATAAACAAAACAGAGATGCTCAAAATGCATTCGAACTAGAAAGTCAAACATAAAAAGTGCATAAAATAAAAACCCATAGTGAACACAAACCACAAAGTATAAAAACCAAAGTCCAAAGTGCTACAAAAAAAGATGAAAATAAATGTATGTTACCATTCCAAATTCATATATATTTTTGCAACACGATGTTGGTTGTTGAAGCTGCCAAAAAACTATAATATATAATGCTCAAAAGTAAGTGTCATAAAGCGTTTGGGTGAACATATAAAAAGGTAGAGAAAATATAAATAAATACAATGTTTGAAACAACGAAGAAAATATAGTTCCTTCGATTAGTTTTTGTCCTACGTCAGCATGAGGAATCCACATCAGTTGATAGCTGAAACTGTTTTCACGATCATTTGATAGTCATATCAGAGAAATAAAGTAAAACCTGCATAAGTCAACAAAAGGGTAAAATATAAGAGTATCACAGTGTATGAAAGTAAAGTATTACACTAATTAACTTAGGGCATCAGTTGTTAACAACTAGTGCATCATAGACCTTTCAAAATCTTCAATTACTCGTATCAGCCTTTAATCCATACCATCCCTTTATTCATGCTCGAGCGAAAAGATTCGCATCACAGAAACTTACCAGTCAGGTTTGTGATCTACCATACCATATGTACATTATGTTACCAAATTTTGAAGCTGGTGCCCTCTTTCCGTTTTCAAAATTAAAGTAAATATATGTAAATAAATGCAAATCAAGTATTTCCAAAAAAGTGCTTTAGTGGCTTTATACGATACTAACAGGGTACACAACTGATACACCTATAAAGGTACTAATTAAGCTCGTGTTTCTAAACAGTGTAATGTAAAAATATAACTAAGCATCCTTCTAGCAGGTAAATGTGAACTTAAAGCTCAATTAGATAAACAAGAGTAAAGACTGGCCACACACATACTAGATACAAAATGGATCATAAGCTCTACATCAATATTATAGCAGCTAAGGGTGTGTTTGGCATTAAGTTTAAAAGTTGATTACAAATATTGACTTAAAGATTGTCAAACTATAGTAACTAACCTGTTAATAAGCATTACACCAGCAGCTAAAGCTAAATTAGTCTAACTAACATGTTATATGCCAGATGCTAATTGGGCTCCAACTCACGAAGTATTTCTATCACACTAGATTATAAAGATAAATTAGTCTAACTATAGTAACTACCCTGTTAATAAGCATTACACCAGCAGCAACAAGACATATCGCAATCTTGTTAATAAATAAAAAAATATGTGAAAGGAAGAAACCGCTGCAAAAAAAATATAGTAAAAACAACAAAGTCAGAACTTGTTTTCCACTTCACCTTTATGACTACATAATACTCGAGAACTTGTTTTCCACTCTCGATCAACCGCAACTCCCCATGACCGTACATATCGTCCTTTTTCATACAAAAACACTCCTTTAACGAACTGCTAGCCGAATCCCACCGGTAAAATATTGATATGTCAACTCTACAATACCTACAATTTTATAAATAACAAGTCACTTAAAAACTTGATACCAACCTCAAAAAACACAGCTTTAGGCGGCGTTTAGATATCTAGTTTTAGGCAGCGTTTGGCCAAATTCCTCTTGCCTAAATTAATTAGAGCATCACATTGTAACTATAATCTATTAAAAAAATTAAGGCATCACAGTGTAAAATTAGTGCATCGCAGTTATAAACTCTCATTCAGGCATTTTATCAAACTCTTGGTGTGTAGTTTTTGGAAACATGTTTTCTATGTATCTATTTCTTAATTTCTTTTCAAAATAACTATCCTATATAATGAATCATGTCAATAAACTCTTAAAATGAGTACATCTAAAAACAAAGATGATGATTAACTCAACATGAACATAAAATGGTATAGATAAAACAACAAGAATCACATATATAAGCTTTATAATTGATTTTAAGTAGAAAAAATAACAGAACTATAATAGAAATCAGAATTTGATCTTCGATTGGAGAATTTATGATGAGATGATTTCGTGTATCTGATAACATAATCATATAATATGATAAGATTTCGACATGAGATGTTTTCTTGAATTTGAATTCATGAATCTGATTTCGTGAATCATCAATTGGAAAAAGAAATGAGATAAAATGGTGTATATGATAGAACTGAGAGAAAAAAAACAATCAAACTGTGGGATGAGAGAAGGAAGAAGAAGAAAAAAATGAAAAAAATAGGCATTATATATTAAATGTGCGAATTTAAAAAATCATCCCTTAAAGAATGAATGAAAATACAATCAGGTCCCTGTAGTTTGGTGTGAAATAAAGGAGGGGAAGGAGGCTTGATCCAACAGTTGTGGATAAGTTTTCTAGGTTTTCCATCGAGATGAGGTTTTCTCATGATCCCATCTCTATATGTATATATATATATATATATATGTGAAAAAAGGAGGGGAAGGAGGCTTGATCCAACGGTTGTGGATAAGTTTTCTAGGTTTTCCATCGAGATGAGGTTTTCTCATGATCCCATCTCTCTCTCTCTCTATATATATATATATATATATATAAAAGTTTTAAAATAAAAAGGGTAGGAGAAGATCTCAACCATTGGATCATATTTGATCAGATCTGACAAGATGAAAAAGGGCGGTGGTATTTCCGTAAATAATGCAATCTTTAGGGGCATATCTATAGCATATCACATGTACCTAAACCATTCATTCTATCCCTAACCATTTCATCGATCTCACCTTCTCTCTCTAAAATATCACACTTTCTCTCTCTAAAAATTTCACACACATCTTCATCATATTTCTCCTTAATCGAATTATTATTGCACCATCTTATGATAATCAAATCGTTAACGCGATGAAGACGAATCGAATCGATATTGCGACGAAGACGATCTCACCTTCACTATTAACGATGACGAAGACGAACCAGGCACATCTTAAACAACATCGTAAGTTGATTTATGAACCCTAACATTGTTAGTACATCATTTTGTTAATTTTCTTTTACTAATTTTTTTAATTAAGTTTGTTCTTGTTATAATTGATGAGTTCTCGCATAGATTTTTGTGTTGTTATTGATCTAACTATGTTATATTCAAAGTTTGATTCAAACATACATCATGTTTATATCTAGATCTGGAACAAAATGTAGAAAAAAATATATACAAATCGTTTTTGAGAAAGTTGCATACAAGGTGTTTGATAAAATGTCTCAACTATAATTTATAACTATGATGCAGTTGTTTTGAATGCTGATGCAGTTGTATGATGTGGTATAATAATGACTGTAATGCAGTAGGTTTATAATGTTGTTCTTAAAGATTATTTCGTCTGTGATGTGGTATAATAATGACTGTAATGCAGTAGGTTTATAATTTATGTGATATTATAGTAATGATACGGTAGGGTTCTAAGGTTGTTCATATAGATTATTTTAGTCTGAAACGTGGTAGAGTAATTCTTGAGATGTGGTAGAGTAATGCCTGTAATGCAGTAGGTTTCTTCAGATGTTCATAGAAGTGATTTAGTTTAAAATGTGGCTTGCCGTTTTTTAAGAAATCGATTATGTTTGTATGCTCTTGTCTATCATGTGATTATTTCGTCTATGATGTGGTATAATAATGACTGTAATGCAATAGGTTTTGTGTGTGATGTGGTATAATAATGACTGTAATGCAGTAGGTTTATAAGTTTATGTGATATTATAGTAATGATGCAGTATATTTCTAAGGTTGTTCATAGAGATTATTTTAGTCTAAAATGTGGTAGATTAATCCATATGATGTGGTAGAGTAATGCCTGTAATGCAGTAGGTTTCTTCAGTTGTTCATAGAATTTATTTGGTCTAAAATGTGGCTTGCTGTTTTTTCCTTAATCGGTTGTGTTTGTATGCTCTTGTCTATGATGTGGTTGAGTAATGCCTGTAATGTAGTAGGTTTATAACGTTTTTCATATAGATAATTTCGTCTAAATTGTGTCTTGCCGTTTTTTAGGAAATCGATTGTGTTTGTATGCTCTTGTCTGTCATGTGGTAGAGTAATTCAGTTAATGTAGTAGGTTTGTTCGTTTGTTCATAGAGGTGATTTAGTCTAAATTATGGCTTGACGTTTTTATATTGATAATTTCGTCTATGATGTGGTATAATAATGACTGTGATGCAGTAGGTTTTATTTTAGTTCCTATAAATATTTCGCTGGACCACTCCTTCTGATGGCAGTAAGTTTTATTTCTTTTGTACTGATGCAGTCGTCGTTAGACTTCAACAAGAAGTTTTACAACTCCTTAGGCAGAGCACCTAATCGTTGTAGTAGTAGTATAGGCAAGACTAGGGGGTTGTTATCGTTCACTCGAGGAATAGGTTGAGAAGACTTGATCACGGTCTAACAGAATTCTAAAGGTTGAGGGAAGATTCTTTTTGTGTTTTTGTATTTTATGGAAAGCAAGTAAATCATATATTAGAGAGGTTGGTTTGGTTTTAGCTAATAAACTAAATATAATCTAAACCGGTGGTGATAACAATAAGATAAAAGACTGTTTATTTAATCATGTATTACTCCCTAGATTGCTTCTCCTAGTGTTGTTGCCTTGTCACACTTGTGATGATCTGTGTAATTATTTCCTAAGTCATGAACGAATTACACGAACCTGCCCTCTACTTAGCATTCCGTTAGAGCAACGCACAAGCAAGGTAGTATGAAGACTATTACAAGGCCCTTAGGGGTACACTAAGTGCATGTGAAATATATTAAAAGTGGATCAACCATATTAGGGGGCAAGGTAGTATGAAGACTGTTACCCGATGGTATCCTTTCTACACAATCATGTTTCCCTAGACATATCAATAGCGATCACCATTTGATCAAAACGGGTAGATTGTTTGACATTAGCATAACCTTATTTAGGATAAGTGATAACGCATAAATTATACATGTTTTTGGCAGCGTTATTTGTATATATTTCATCATTTATCGTTAACTTTTGATACTTAATCACATGAAATATGTACATAGATGAAACAAACAACACATAGACATATTGAATGAATTAATAAACCTTACTTGATTAAAACAAGAGTTGGAGGAATAACAAGTAGGGTTTTTAAAGGCCCTACATACATCCCTAACAGCGTGCATAATGAACTAGGTTTGTACCATCTTCTTTATTCTAAATACCACACCCAAAACTCTAAATACAATTTTGTATAATAGGAAAATCGCTATGACAGCTGTCGTATTTTAATCGTGACACCATCTATGAGAATGAGAGGATTATAGATAATGGGCTGGGACTTATGACTCTGACGCCATCGTGGAATCTATGTGACATCGTCGTTGATCTTCATTGTGACGGCGTCACTTATATTGTGACGCCGTCTCTAGCCACATAGAGAAATTCCTTGAGCAATGTTGTGTAGGTCCCGATATTCTTGTCTTGTTTCTCTTCTCCAATGAGCCCAAGTCACACTGTAACATTCCAATAGACTTCCAAAATGAGACATTCATGCAAAGAAATGATTAAGTACATATTATTTTGAAGGCATAAATGCATGCAGATTTAAGTGGGTTAAACGACCCTAAAAAAGTGTATAAAAATGGACATCCTTCATCAAATACCCCTACACTTCGCGAGTTGCATGATCCTCTAGCAAATAGGCTTTTCTCTACCTAGACAATAACAATATGATGGGACCATTTTTCTACTACTCTATTAAGATAAACTACACCTCACATAAGTGGTTGGATTTCTCTCTTCACTCAGTGGTGATATAAATTAAACATCAAGCGGGAAACTAGAAATTCAACAACACTCATTACCTGTCCCCTAGCATATAAACACCATAGTTTTGGTAAAGAATCCAAACCTTTCAAAACCGCTAGGCGCAAGCATTATTCATTACTATCTAAGAGGTCTTTTAAAGGGTTGTGGGGTGTAGGTGTAAGATAACATTAATGGAAACAGAAATGGATAGGATACATTTGGGTGGTGACTTTGGGTGAATTTAGAGTGAAGTAGTTAGTTATTTACACCATTACAAAACCTGGTTTGATTGCTACACGCCCAAGACTTAGACGAAGAGATAACAAACTCTACACAACTCTACATCAATTCTGTTTCTTTTTTCTTTATCCTAATTATTTTTTTAAATAACATAATACAATCGCATGGGGTTTCTTATAATAACGTAACCCCTGGAACACTTGAGCTTTTTACAATGCACGTAATTTATAAGTCTAACTAAGACCACGATTTGAGGATGAATCAAAAAAATATAGAGATCATCTAACAAATATATAGGGGGGGGGGTATTGACTAAACATTTCTTTCCCCATTCTTTGCAAAATAAATTACTACCTAATGAAACTTCCTCGTCTCCCAAAATAAGTTATTTTTCAGGATAAGGAGCGATAGCAACCTGTACTCAATAATTAACTTAGTTTAAACACAAATAAATGTACTAAAAAAGATACAACTCAAGTAGGCTAAGAGATTTGGGTGTAAACGAATGGGTTATAAATGGTGACAATGCACTTCATATAATAGTTCGGGCTTTAACTAGAACAATTACGAAAACACGTGAGAAAACAAGATAAGCTCGATGGTTGTATTAGGGGTATCCTACACTAAAGGTGAGTGCATGGCAAGAGTGTGGGATAGTTCTAAAGTGATCTGTGACCAATACATAGGGGGTGGGAGACAAATTACATTGTTTAAACATGGGTTAAGTCCTAATGCCGCTGTATCAAGTAAATCCTAATACTTACTATGCGGTCTCGGTGCTGCATCACAATAACAAGTTTCTAGAATTTAATAGTGCTACCAGGATACACAGCATTATAAAATTTTACAAACACCAGACATTTCCAGAAAAAAGGCGACAAGCCATGCTTACATTGGCCGGTAACATAGAATAAGACATGCACGCTGCATAACAAAACCTTAACTCGAACCGTAGTAAAGATAAAAACATCTTGGGATTACCAACTAATGGTACTCCGAATTCCTAAAGATCTAAGGGCGAACCTCACATTTCTTATAAGGGTGAGGAATTCTGAGGGTATATTGGTCTAAGTCATAGTAAATTCCTATCCATAGGAGACGCTATTAAAAACTTGGTTTTAGTCGTATGTGTCATAAAAACAATTTAATATTTAGGGGTGAATAAATTATCTCTTATGCTATGTTTCGATATATTCCCCATCAAGTTTAAGGACACAGCAAATGGCAAATGAACAAAATATTTCTAAGGCTTTATTTTCCCCCCCGCTAGAACACTTAAGGTTGAAACTATGTCCCCAAGTTTCCTAAAGTACCAGTTAAAATGATAAGGAAAGAAAAAACAAGGAAGAAAAACTAGTACTCCCTGGTTAACTCAATAATGGAAAAAAATATGTGATAACTGATTTAAAATCGTCCTTTGAGAATCATCAATGGAAAACTTTCTAAGAACTTCGAAGGTGCTTCTCATAAAATATAACCTATAATCAAAGACAAGACAAACTATAACCAAGGCATAAAATGTACCGATAGACAAAAAACAATATAATTTAGGGGTTCGACATCGATAAAGCAGTAAAGATAGAATGAGAGAATTGTTACACTCATTTAGGTTTTTACAGGTTTGTACAGAAGAATACATATATAAATGTATGCAGGTTTTATTTGACAAAAATAATTAAAAACTTGTAAGTTTTCTGACCTGGCTTTTTGACGCCGTCAGGGTTATTGTGACCCACCGCCCGTCATATGCATCGTGGTGATGGGTAGTCGCAATTTAATCGTGATGCCGTCTCCTCCACAGTAATTGAAAACGAAATTTTTGTTTTTTTGATAGAAAAAATTTTCCTTCCTGCACATGATTCCATAAGTTAGTTTTCTAACAAATAGCTGCAATAAAACATAAGCATTTCAACAATTCAATCAATGACGAAAAAATGGTGACGCGAATTAATCTAAACAATTTTATTTAAACATGTGTTTGAATTTGAGCTCAAAGCCGATAAAATTCCCTTACACTTATTGTTTGCACAATACCGTTGATTGAAATTAAAGAAGAGGTAAAGAGACAAATACAAAGCATGATACATGATAATCTCAAACATAATAAAAACAAACTATGAAGAAATTTAAAACACACATGACACTCCTAATTTGCAGGAAAAGTAAATTGGGTTGCCTCCTAAGAAGCACTTTTCTTTATTAACTAGTCTTGTAGCTAGACTCGAAGTCACACGTCAAGTGTCGTAGAAGTGGTCTAAGTCAATGATCTTTCTTGGACTTTCTCTTTCGGAGAGCTTCCAAGTAGTGGAAATTGATTACAAGGTTTTGGGTACATTTCTCTCCGTCGGGGTCAATCAGTCCTGATCTGTCATGCCATGCCTCCATCTTCGTTTTTGGGTGGTTTGTCCCAGTTAATTAGTTTTTTAATTAGATCCTCTGATTCCCAAATGTTACGCTTAAGGTTAATGGGTATGGCTCCTAGAAATTCTACCATTCCCTTAATACTAAAGCGTCCTTGAAAGGATTAAGCTTAACATCTCTAGAAATTTCCCATTCGGCAAATGGTAGTCTAAGAAGTCCTTCCTAGCATAATAAGGGGTTTGTGCGCCTACTCCATCTGAGCTAGGTTGTTGTTTGTAGGATTCCATTCTTCCAATGTGGACCAATAAGGGTCTTCCTCACCTCGCCTAATGTCTACTATTCCGTTTACACCAAATACTGACCTAGTAGTGTCCTTTCTCCTACCACTATTTTAAGCCATCCTAACAATCTATAACTCCTGCTTGGCGTAGCTAGGAATCCTCTTCCTACAAGTAAAGAGGTTTTGGGTCCTATCTTCATATCAATTACGTAGAAAGTCATTTAATAGTTTTTAGATTTTTCTATGTGTGACTTCTACGTCTTTTCTTACAATCCCAACGTGGTACAGGATATAGTCTCCGTCACACCATTCCAAAGAGCGATATGGCCATCTCAGTTCCTAATAGTCCAAGAGTTAAGCTTTTTGGAGAAGAAGCGTAAAGTGAGATTATTTTAATCGCAAGATCCTAGATCGTGGCCCAGAGTGTCCAAATGTTTTTTGAGTCCCCATAATCTACAAGGTAGAGTGAAATAGTCCGGTCATTATTTTCACGGGTATCTCTCATGTACCAAGCTTATCGATTTAGTTCCTAGTATCTAAAGCTCTCTATGATGAAATAAATGAAATCCATTTTAGAGAGAGAAAGTAGTTATTATTGAATGATTAGTGAAATTACAATTATGAGGTTCACCCCTTGGTATGCGTTTGTAAGCACTAGTCAAATTTATATATATATATAGTATTAATCCCGTGACAATTCTTTCCAAATTACTTCTCAAACAAGAGAAATAAAAGGATAAAATCTCACTTAAGAAAACACAATATGTATATTTTTAACCGGGAAGTATTTCTTCTCGGGTCGTTTCCCAACGAAGTCGTGAATTGAGATTCGGGAATAATTCGGATTCGAGTCAAGAATTGATAAAGGATTTTTGAATTTTGAATTACACTACGAATATAATAGCACAATTAAACTAAGAACAATTAAAGAATTAAAAACGTTTAACTAATACGAAAAATTAACAAATGTGAATTAAAAACGTGAGCTAAAACTAAAATTTAAAATCTAAAGCACTTCTTTTAACAAATTTTATACCTAAAAATCACAAATTTAAAAAGAAAATTTTAGGAAAAAGAATTAGAATTTTTTAACTATTTTTGAATTTTTTATGAATTTCTAAAGAAAAATGAATTACTAAAAATAAACTTTTTCTAAAAATTAACACTAAAATTCTATTTTTATTTTTCAAAAATACTAGAATGAAAAAGAAAATTATTACAAAAAGAATTAGAATTTTCCAACTATTTTTCTATTTTCTATGAATTTTTTAAGAAAAAGAAATTACTAAAAATCTATTTTAATTTCTAGAAAATACAAATTCAATTGGAAAAATAAAGAAAAATGATTTTTAACTACTAAAAAGGTGCAGAAATTTAATGGAATAAAAATGCCCAATTTTTATATAGCAATTGAACCCTAATTTTGCTAATTAAAACCTAAACCTAATTTTATTAAAACTAATTTTGAAAATATTAAAACTATTTTATTTAACTAAAAAGACAGGGTAGAAATTGCAAAGAATGAAAGTAAAGGGTAGGCGGGAAAAATAATGGAAATTTACACTCTAGTTGAAACAGATAACCTTCAACTATTGAAAATGTACCAAACAAACCCTACGATTTAGCTTATTTTTGGCTTATCTAAAAAATGAAATTTAGCAAAAACTTAAAACTACAAAGTTACTCCTGAGCTTATACACAACAACTTTAATAAAAGCACTTTGAACTTTTATCCACTAGATAAGCTAGAAAATGAGCTTTTAAAACTGCATTACAGAATCTAAAGGGATTTTCTTAAAATTCTAACTTTTCATAAATCTAGCTTATTTACTTGCTTAATACTCAATGAAAATTAAAACCAAAAGATGTTATAGAAGCCTAAGATGGTGTAATATAAGATTTCTAAAGAAATAAGCTAAATGTAAACTAGATTATCAAGAATTTTGATCCTAAAAAGTAAAGGTTCAAGCTTAATTCTGAAATTAAGCAAATCCTAATAAGCTATCTAGCTCAAATTTAGATTCTAGAAACTGAAAATTTGGAAATAAGCTATACTATGTTTATGAAATAAACCTAGATAAAAAGATTTTAAAAATTACAAACATAGAAAAGAGACATCTAAAAGAAATAAGCTAATGATCTAAACTGTTGCTAATACCACTTTTGCAGGATCAATTAAGCTAATCTAAAGCTTAAAAATGAAAATTAAGAGATGAATATATAAAAATACTGATAGAGTACTTCTAAATGGCTTAAAACTAAGTTCTATCTCCTAGTTTCAAGAGCTATAAAGAAGCTAGAAAAGTGATGAGCAACAGCAGTATTAACTGAGTTAATACTGCTATTGCTGATATACTTGACCAAAGGTTTAGATGCAGGCTAAGTTTCTAGAGTAAGAACTTATAAACCACTCACTAAATGCATTTAAGTGTACACTAATCAAATTTGAACTCTAAAATGCTTGTGAAACACTTAACTATAAAACTATTTTTACTTTTAAAACTGCCCTGGTGCTGGCAAGTTCTACTTAAGCTCTAAATTCTGAAATTCTCCAAACTATCTTTCAAATCCTCTATTTAAACTTGTACACTTTGATAAACTCAACTGTGTAAAGTGTTTTGACAGAATTTTGTTGACTTTAAAGGTCAAACATGCCTTAACCCAAACACTACTTAATATGAACTGTCATAATTTTTAACTACTAAAAATGTGAAGAAAATCAATGGTATAAAAATGCCCAATTTTTATAAATCAATTGAACCCTAATTTTGCTAATTAAAACCTAACCCTAATTTTATTAAAACTAATATTGAAAATATTAAAACTATTTTATTTAACTAAAAGACTAGGGTAGAAATTGCAAAATGAAACCTTAATGGATTCTAGCTACAATTAGCTTAAACATTTGCATCTCTTAACTAACTAAGCAAGTTTGAACAGGATTAAGCACAAAAAGGACAAAGAAATAAGCTATTGAATTAAGCTATCAAATGCTACAATGAAATATAGAAGGTGAAACCTGAAATTTGTAGTCTCAGAACTAGCCACTCTTTCTGAGTGAATGGCCTTAAAATTCAATATCCTAATGGCACCTTGCCTCTAAACCAAGAGCTTAAGCTCAATAAGCTTCTTTGAGCTTATTTCTCCAAAAGCTTCCAAATTTGAATCAAACTGAATTTAAATGACCATATTTGAACAATAATAGACAATATTAGTATTCAAAAAGCTTCTAACAATATTTGAACAATTTTTGAACTCAAAGAAACAAAATAAGCTAATTTGAGCTTATTACAAGCTTATTAACTAAAAACAGCTTATAACACGAACACTTGAAAACAAACTCAACTCAACTTGCTTTATTACTGTTAAAAGAAGAGTACAAAATAAGAATCAAGAAGTACAACTGAATTGAAAACTTTAAAAGCTTAATTTCGAAAAGTGAATAGTATACGTGAACTAAAAAAATTACAAAATAGACTAAACTTAAAAAAAACTCACACACTAACTCTGAATGTTTAAGCTTCTATTTATAGAGAAAATGAAAAGAGAATGAGAACTTTAATCCTTCATAGTCGTTGATTATTTTTTTCTTTGAATCTTAACCGTTGGATTTAATTGGTGATGTGTTCGCACCAATTGGAGCTCGCCACGTGTGCAAGA
>BQNB010068543.1:0-30435 GCA_026074375.1 Tanacetum coccineum | reverse complement strand
ATGTTTTAAATATTCAGTGGTTACAAGAACTTATAAATGGTTATCTAAGCAAATGACTTGTACTTATGTACATAAGGGACTATTCAAAATAAGGACTATATCAAATTATTAACTTAAAAGTATAACTAACCATAGGGCATACATTAGTTATTGGAATCTAACCACAACACAAAATTAGATTCACATAAGAAGTTTGATGTAATTGTGGTTCCATTACCCATTAATAACTTCTACATTTAATTACGCAAAATCAATTTAACAACCCGAATTTAAGATAAATATCTTATCCCGAGTAAATTTTTATTTATTAGAATTCATTTTTATTCTTTTGTTCGACTTGATAAAAATCGTCAATTTTAATTATTCGTAGCTGTAACATTTCAGATTTTAAGGTCACTATTAATTTCGACTTATATTAAATTTTCTAAGTTTCTAAAATTTTACTTTTCATTATTTTGTCGTTTTTAGTAAAAATCGTCAATTTTAAATAAAAAGTGCTATGCTTTAAAAATTTATCCGTTTTTAACAACCGAGAAATCAACAATTTCGTATTCGGGCATCGAGTGCCTAATTATTTTTATTTTTATTTTTATATTTTTCATCTTTTCTTGTGTTTAAATTGCACCCGAGTCGAATATCGTGATTTAGGAAAAATTATCGGGCTAGGATAGGTTTTTAGGCCCGAGACCATAAGGTATTACTAGTTAAGCAAAATTGAGCCAAAGCCCACTCCTTCCCCTCTTTTTCATTATGTCGACCGACCCTAGCCAAACACACACTTACAATATATTTTTTTTACAATTTGGATAACCATATATATACACTTTCCTATCTTAACTAAAACACACACACTACACAATTAATAAAAACCAACAGTCATTTTTTTTTCCTCCTTTCATCATGTGTTCGTCGCCTGCAGCCAAAACCCCATCACCAACCTTTCACCAAAAACTCTATTTAATTCACTCCTTTTAACACATATCATCCCTATAATTATCCATCCCTAACAAAACCCCATCACTAAAAACAACCATTCATGTGATTTAAGAAATCTTGATTTTCAAGAACTTGGAGATGTATAAGGGTTTTAATTAAACTGAAGGTGTTAGAGCATTAAGGGTTTGATAATAAGTGGTTACAACAAGGATTGGAGTAGAAAAAGCTAGAGTTTGATTGGTTTTGTTGTTGGTGGCTACGGCAAGAAGACACAACCCACCTAAGGTTTGTGTTTTCGCAATTAATCATATTCCTAGTAGTTGTAAGTATTTTTCTAAAAAAACTCTCTTATGCTTTGTTTGTATTTTGTAAAGTGCATGTTTTTTATTTTTTTTTTTTTTATGAAATGCAAGTACTTTTTTGGTTGATGTTAGTTAGTTAGTTGTAAGTGAAGTTTAAGGATATGAGAATAAGATTAATGTCAAAAACGTTACATTGATGTATTTTGGCTTGTGATAGATCAATTGATGATTTGGAAGTGTTTGTGATTAAGTTAGAGATAAGAAATTGCGAACAGTTTTAGGTCGAGGAAAATGGGGGTTTTCTCTTAAACTTTTTGCTTAGGAAACTGTGATTAAATGACAATGTTGAATAGTATCGGTCTTAAAGCCTTTTTACGGAAGAAGGTCAAATCTGGAGCGGCTGCTGGAAAACTTGTTTTACTCTAGGTTTTTGTACAGTGAGTTGAGGTTTTAAAACATGGATAAACACTAGACATTATAATATTTCACCTCTCTTAGGATTCAACTTAATATCTTTTATAAAATAGGATTTATGGCCGAAACCGTAAGTGTTAGAAATTCAGAAAAACTTTCAGATTTGACCTACGGTTAGTAAAAACTCATTTCCCGTGGATTGGTAAATGATTTGATTGAATGGCTTAAAGTTTTGAAAACTATACTTAAGTATCTTTCCAGAGGTGAAAACCTCACTTTTATATCTTATGAAGGTTAAGTTACATGACGGTACGGAGTTGGACCTATAAAATTCAACACATGGTTTTATGCTTTTCTTGAGAAATAAAAGGTTGACCCACTTAGTAACAAAGATAGACATGGTTATGCGATACTTAGTAGACACTATATGGGTATAAGTGAAGGTTGACACCTTAATTAGAGAATAAAAATACCTTAGTTAAGTCTGATCTAACAAAACCCCATCAGTAAAAACAACCATTCATGTGATTTAAGAAATCTTGATTTTCAAGAACTTGGAGATGTATAAGGGTTTTAATTAAATTGAAGGTGTTGGAGCATTAAGGGTTTGATAATAAGTGGTTACAAGCAAGGATTGGAGTAGAAAAAGCTAGGGTTTGATTGGTTTTGTTGTTGGTGGCCACGGCAAGAAGACACAACCCGCGAGGGAGATACATGCTTGTTTTAAAAAATCGAACACATGTGATTTTATTATGTGAACGTTGCTAAGATTCTCTTAATAATAGGTATTCTTTTGAATCAACGGTTGTTGGGGTTTTCCTGATTATCGATATTCTTTTGAATCAACAATAGTTGGAAGATTGTTTCTGGTATTCGTTTGAATCAACAGAATCAATTTATTATCTCGTTTATTACACTACATCAATATTAAATCTTTTTTGGCCTAACGACCTGTCTAGCGTGTGTCCCTCGCGTGGGCATATAGAGACATATTGTATTTAGTATTGGGAGTGTGTAACACTATCACTCCGGGTTGGGAACATGGTTAAGGTTTGGTTCGTGGCTCTAGCATCTTGTGATTATTCTATGAACTAAATGTTTTGCTATGCTTGTGTTCAAAATGATTGTTTATAAACTCTATGGATTCACTCAACATTTTGTTGACGTTTTAGCTTGTTTATCTCAGGTATATGCTTGCTTGCTTAGATGGGAATGGAATGCGGATATCAAAGGATGTGGACTTGCTGAACTTTGTATATTTGATGAAATGTTTTTAAAGAAAAATTGTCATCTTGTGATTTATTTGAAATTAAGTTTTCTAAAAGTTATTGGGACCTTGTAACTCTGATCTTTTTAATAAAATCGAATGTAATCTTTATTAGTAAACGTTTCTTTTAAATTCGTTTACCATGACTCGTGAGCTTGTATTATAAACTAGCACCCCAATATTGTATTTTGTTGCGTTGTAAATTTTGGGGGTGTTATAGATTGGTACAAGAGCACGAGTCATAGCGAACTAGGTCGTTTTGCAAAACCTGGACTATGACTGTATTCGAAAAATTTTCACGAATGTCCAATATCCGCGCGCTCAATCCTTCCCGATCTTTTATGTGCTTTGTGCTAGGCCTTTGATTGTATACTATATACTAAATGTGTGGTATAAATAGTAATTATATATATACAATATCCGTTCTACGCGAACCGCTATATATATATATATATATGCCTTTCGATCATCGCTACACGCATACATTCGAGTTGTACTATTGATATTATGTAATGGTGTCGCCATTTTGACATGACATGATTAATTTTGTATAAGTGTAATATATATATATAGTGGGATTTTCAATACAAAACCACTTTTTTGTACAGAACCTACAGAACTAAATATAAACCATTAGATCATGTAATCAATGGATGAGATGACTTGTGCCATTAGTGTAATTATGTATAACTAGAAGGAATGTCAAGTAAACTTTTATAAATGAGTTAGGGGCATTAAAGGAAGTTCAAATATTTTTTTTCATAAAAACCGTCCCTGATTTTAGGTATAGATAGACTTTTCTCCTACTTTATTCTTTATTCTAGATCTACATCAATCATCATTTTTTTCTCATCTCCTATCCCTGATTCACACAAACAAAAATATAAATAATGGATATTACGGTGTGATCTCGAATCTGATAATATGACTACCAAAACCATCGTTTTCATCATCCACGGCGAGCAGGTATGATGGATCGTTGTTTGTCTTTCTAGTTTATGTGATGGAGGAAACTAAGGCGGTTGTGGTTGGGTGAGGAGGACATCGGCAGCGACGACTACGACGACAGTGGGCTATCATTTTCAGGTCTCGTTTTTTGTTTTATTGATTTCCTATTGGATTGCATTTTCTCGCCGGCCGGATGTAGGTGTAGTGGTAGTGATATGGAATGACTTGGGTTTAGATATATGTATGTTCTATCCTATGTGATGCCTTTCATCTCTGATCTAAAATTTGATTTTGTTAAAGGTTATGGTTTTTACGTTTTTAATTTTTGTTGTTTAGCTTACAAATATGCTTGTTGGATTTTATGTTTTAAACTTGTTTACATGTTCTTATATGTCGAGATACTGGTAGCATCGTTATGTTGCAATGAAATTTCTACCCTTCCATCCAATGGTTTTACTTCGGCTGTAAATGATCAGTCGGTTTAGAGTTAGGCTAGTTGTAGCTTAAAAAAGTTAGTAGTGTTTCGTCACGAAACACCCGTAGCTTATAAAAAGTTTGGTTTAAATACAACATAATAAAAAGAAAAACAGCAAAAAACAAAAAAACGAACAAATAAAAGAACACCAAAAAGAAAAAAACCACAAATAAAAAACCATGGAACCAGCAGCTCTCTTAACTTGTGTTATCTGAAAAAGAAACTTTATAAACCGTAGCTTATAAATTTGGTCCAAATTAGTTTATATCAATAAACAATTCGTGCAGACCTGTTACCCAAAAGTTTACAAATCAAACTCTAGTTTAAGGGAAACCGACCATCTGAGGGGGTCCCACCTCCTGTCCCACTTTTGAACTCGAACCAGTTATGGAAAATTAACTTTTGTTTATATGGTGCTCTTCTTGATTCTCAATTAGAAAGCAGAAAAGAATCTTTGTTGTTTAATATAGAATGCTCCTTGGAAGTTTAGATATACGGAAAAAATTGCTTCATTTCCTTGTTATTCTTTAGGAGTTTAGAACAATTCTTCGGGTTGAGTCATAGTGAGTTCTTTGACTTAATTGACATGAGAAAATGTTTAAGTACTTTTCATGAACATTATGCAACTTTGTTTCAGGGACACCATGCTTGGGCACAATGGAATATCTTTTTCAAAATATCTTCAGAGGTAAGTAAATTGGTATTTGTACTTCTTGCCTAATCTTTTTTTAGGTTGAGTAAATGTCATTTATTTTCTTTAATTTTTTTTTATAAATATGAATGCTTGCAGCATTGACTTTTACATCAAGTATATTCATTCTCACCTTCTCTAATCTCGCTATTAGGTAGAAAATAGAACTTACACAGTACATGAGTTAATCTTGTATGGCAACAATATAAAAAGTAGGGCAGTAAGAAGGGGGTACTTCTATGATTCAAGATCATCATATAATTTTTTTTAATTTCATAATCAGCGCTTGTTTTTTATTTTATTCATGATCTCGAATCTGCTAAGGTCTATAAAAATCATTTGGATATGTCTTCAATTTAAGATCTACATTACTGGAAGCGATTGTAAATGTGTTACAGTAGTATATATATTGTGCAAATGTGTCTGTGATAATTTTATTTATTGTTTGATAATAAAAAAATAATAATTGTTTATAATTTCAGGTAATAAAAAGACACAACGGTTGATCATGATAAATATGTAAAGACACTAGTGTAGAATGAGATACAATTACATTGACGAGAAAGCGCAGCGTGCACATATGTTCTTGAAAGGGTACTCATATGTTCTCGAAGCCGTGCATATATGTTCTTGGAAGGGTACTCATATGTTTTTAGATGGTGCATATATGTTCTCGAAGCCGTGCATATATGTTCTTGAAGCGTGCACACATGTTTTTTAATCTCTTGCACATACATATTGTAATTTAATTGTATTTCATTTGATATCAAAATTTGTATATTGTATTTAGATTTTTGCTTTGTTATAAATTTAGAGTTTACATGTATATGTTTATGTTTTTGGTTATAAATTTCAAAGATTAAAAAACGTAAACCATAAACATAAGTGCAATCACCATTTAAAAAAATAAGTTTGATGTCTAAACAATTCTACGAAAGAAACATATGTAAATTTACAATATTTAAAAAAAACACATATGCACCTTAATTTCTGAAAAACATGTATACTTAAAAAAGTATATATTTAAAAAAATTAATTTCGAAAATTAAGAAAATAAAAAAATCGTTTTTTAAAAAATTGACATGTGTTTTTTATTATACCTTTTCAAATTTAAGAAAAACTTTTATTAATATACTTAAATTTCTATTGGTCCAACGTGGTTCTGTTAGGTTTTGTACAAAAAAGTAGTTGTGTATTGTATGGTCCTCCTAATATATATTTATATATATTATATATATATATTATATATTTATATATATCAAAATAGTACAACTTTAAACGCAAAAGTACAACTACTTATCTTTTTATGTTCTTCCATTTATAAATAAAAGATTAAACTTTGAGACTCGTAGTTTTATAGAAAAATAGGTAATGATTTTCACAACGATCCGCTTTGTACACCTTGTTCGGATTGATCATACGAATACAAAAGTACAACTCATTTATGAGAAAGAAGAGATGACTTACAAGAAAACGCGACGAAAGATGATTAGAAACTAAGAACAACCCAAACGTTGTTTATAAACTACCCGGATGAAATAACAATCAACCTCGAACAATATATCGTCAAATGGTTTGATCAAAGATTAAAAAGAAATGGATTTGTATGTGTTTGTAGGCGTTCAAACCAAGAGAGGAAGAAAGAAAATAGATGTGTGTTTTCTATGTGAAGTGTATGAATGAATGAAGTATATAAGCTTAAGTGTGTAACTTGCATGCTAGAATTCAAAACACATAATGTGTGTATATGAGTGTGGGTGGTTGGCGTGGGGACAAATGGTCCTAGGGGACCAATTTGATCTCCCAATCAAACCCTTGTGTGTACATGTTCTTGTGCCAAAATATAGGAAGCTTGTCACTTGATTTAAATTTCAAAATTTTGGCATCCTAAGTGTATATGTATGTGTATATCCGGTTACAACAAGACCAAGGGGGGGGACCAAAAGTGACCTCCAACATTCTAGGGATATCATGCATGCATGTGAATTAATTACCAAGGTTTCCATGCATAGATGCATTAATATACTTAACTGAATACGTAAACAACGAAAATGACTAACAACTTCACGAAAAATTATGAAATTTTAAATATTAATTAAAAGCATAAAAACGCGTCCAATGATGAAAGACTACGATGAAATACAGTATGGTTCGCTCCCGGAGACGATTCTCGGTAAATAACGGAACAACTTCCCAGTTACCCGTAAAAAAAATTAACGAAACATTAAAAATTCAAATTACCAAACGGAAACGGCTAAAATATTGATCAGAGATTTACGGGGTGTGACATCATTTCCCCGTTAAAAGAGTTTTATCTTCAAAGCTTAAGACGTGACATTGAATGCCGCTACAGATTTTGAAAACAAGGGAGGGTATTTCTTTAGGAATTGATCTTCACGATCCCAGGTGAACTCGGGACCTATTCTTGAGTCCTAACAAACCTTGACGATAGGAAATCAACTTTGCCTCAATCGTTTGGTTTTTGGTCCATAATCTCAACCGGTTCCTTGATGAAATAGAGATTGTAGTTGACTTAAATCTCATTTAGCGAAAAGGCGAGTGTTTCGCTCGGATAAGCATTTCTTCAGGCTTGACATGTGAAAGGTGCTATGGACTCTGCTTAGTTGTTTCAGGGTTCAAGTCGATAAGCGATGGTTCCTACTTTAGCTGGAATCTTAAAAGGTCAAATATATCTAGGGTTCAGCTTTCCCCGTTTGCTAAAACGTATCACTCCTTTCCACGGAGACACCTTCAACATGAAATTCTAAGGGTTTGTGTCTCAGGTCAGCATAACTCTTTTGATAATCACGATTACCCATCACGATTACCCAAATCGTGTCATAACTGCTTGTTGTTCTTGGTAGCCTTGTGATAAAATCCATGGCTATGTTTTCCCATTTCTAATGGGGCATTTCTAGTGGCGATGCCTGCTTCTATGTTCGGGCCATCGGTACATCCGCTTAATATTATGATATATATTATCCGATCCTTGGTGGATGAAATAGTCAAATTTGTGTGGCTTATTCCTGATTAATTCTCTTAAGTCTCTAGAGCGTGGTAACCAACTCCTGCTCCTAGTGCAAGGAGTTCTATCAAGACCAGTCTCAATTCCTTGTTCATATCATGAAAGTTCTCATCCTTAATGTTCTCTCTCTTGAGAGATTCTACTTGTGCCTTGTGAAACTATGGCGGTAGGTTTGAATTAATGGTCATCACTAAGGCTCCCACCCTGAGTAGCTTAGTTCGTTCCTTTCTGCTTAGAGCATTTGCTGCAATGTTTACTTTTACAAGGTGATATCGAATCTTACAATCGTAATCTTTGAAGTTTTTTAACAACCTATTTGGTCTCACGTTCGATTCTATTTAATCTAAAATGTACTGTAAGCTCTTATGGTTAGTAAACATGGTATGTTTTATGCCATCTAGGCAGTGTTCCCAAATCTTGAAACTAAACACTATTTCTCCTAATTCTAGGTCATGTGTCAAGTAGTTCTTCTAATAAACTTTCAGTTGTCGGGAGTCGTAAACTATCACCTTCTCTTTTTGCATCATTATAGTACCTAATCCATTATGCAAGGCGTTATTTTAAACCACGAAGTTTTTCTTTCCATCGAGAAATGCTAAAAGTGATGCACTACGAAGTTTCTACATTAACAGTTGAAAGGCTTCCTCTTCTTTCTCTTCCCATTTGTATTTTACAATTTTCGTAGTTAGTTTGGTTTAGAGGTTTCTCTATCCTAGAGAAACCTTTAATAAATCGTCGGTAATAATCGAAAAGACCTAAGAATTTTCGTACCTTCATTGGATTCGTAGACGTTGCCTAATCCTTAATTGACTCAATCTTGGCGGTATCAACGCGAATGCCTTGACTATCAACAACGTGGCCAAGAAATTGCACTTTCAGGAGTCAGAATTCGCACTTAGGGAATTTGACGTACAATTCCTTATTCTTAAGCAATCCCAGATAAGCCTAAGACGTTCCTCGTACTCCTTATTTTTGCTTGAGCAAATAGAGATATCATCGATGAATACTATCATAAACTTATCTAAGTATGGTTTGTGCACCTGATTCATGAGATCCATTAATGCCTCTCTTGTGTTGATCAAACCAAATGGCATGACCCGAAACTTGAATTGTTCATAACGGGTCTTAAATGCGGTCTTAGAATATCCTTTTCTCAAACTTTAATTAGTGGTCACTAGTCCCTACGTCGATTTTCGAATAAACACTAATTCTTTGTAGTTGATCGAAAATATCATCTATACTAGGTAACGGGTAACGGTTCTTCACAGTTAGCTTGTTCAATTCTCGGTTGTCAGTGTACATCCTGAAGGTACCATCCTTCTTTTTGACGAACAACATCAGAGCTCCTTAGGATGAGGAACTCAGTCTTACAAATCCTTTTGAGTATACGACATACTACGCCAAAGACGATCAACTCTCTTTCTTTCAACACATAACATGCCTCCGAGTCTCAAGTTATCCCACTCCAACGTACCAATCCTATTAAACAATCTCTGCTTACCAGCAACTATCGATGCATATCCATTACTCCTATTGTTTCGAATCGTTAAGGTTTCATCACCTAAGGGGATACGAACGATTTTTCTTCACAATTTCTCATGGCATGGTACTTTGTTAACCAACCTATACCGATGATAACATCGTCACTACCAAGTCCTACGGGCATTAAGTCTATTTTGAATAGATGATTCAGAAAATTCAGTGTATAATCTTAAATGATGTTATCAATTCCTATGACATTTCCGTTGGCTAACTCAACAGTGTACTTAGTGTCTACGGTAGATGGGACGATGTCACTTAAAGGGATAATCTTAGCGGAGGTGCGGCTTCTATCAACTAGGTTTCATGTACTTGCAATAATTTTGTCCTTTGATTCAACTTCAGGTCTATCAAAAGTTTTGTCGATACGAGAATCTCATAATTTACGTGATTCTAACTCAAAAAAAGTAAGTATATTTAAGGAAATCTTCTAGTTCTATTGGTTATAATCCAATTAGAGTGATAAGTCTGTTACATTCTAAGTTTTTATAATCCATAATTATCGTGACTATAGGGAGCGTGATTCGGTCTCTTGGCTAAGGGTGTGGTGTCTCTATGTGATAGGGTTACTTAGTTTTGGCGCTTACGAATACGAATACACATGACTGACATGACTCACGAATACGCACGCAAAATATTAATTAAAACACAAGTTCGATATAATCCCATCGACAATGAGAAAAGAAACAAAAATAAAAATGGAAAGTAAGGGTAAATTGACAAAATTTTATGGTGACTACTCCCAGCATAGTATGGTCCTTCCTGAATTATACATAGGTGATCAGGCTATGCATAATTTAAGAACTAACAATAATATGCTCATTTCGTCAAACTAGTGTTATGTTTAAAAATCTTATATGGTATAAACGATATAGTTTTTAAGGTAGCAAAACAGTTCGTAACAATGAAAATAAGGTAGCTTATATAACGACACAAGATATTTCGTAAAATAGAGTAAAATAGCTCAAGAGGTTATATCAAAATAGTTTACGAGAAAATCACTTGACAGTTTATAATGTAACAGTAAGGGGGTTCAAAATATGGTATCAAATGGTTTACGAGTTGACAACTCAAAAATTTATAAAGTGACAATGTAATAGTTTATAAAAGACACGAAGTAGTTCATAAGATGATGATGACATAGTTTATAATTTGACAGTGAAATAGTTTTTTTAAAATGACAACGAAATAATTCATGAGGTGACAATGAAACGGTTTATAAAATGACCTCAAAGTAGTTTATAATATGGTAGCAAAAGAGTCGACAATTAACCATATAATAGGTTATAAGATAGAAACAATTTAGTTCATTAAATGATAGCCAGATAAGTTATGAGGTAATAGTGGGATAATTAAAAGAGATTGACTAAATGGTTTATATAATGGTATCGAAATAGTTTATAAGGTGTTAGCGAAACGGTTTATAGAATTATGGCAAAAGAGCTTATAAACGACGATGAAATAAGTTAAAAGATGAAAAGCGATTTAGTTTGTTAAAAATGATTGCAAAAATAGTTTATGAGATTATAGTAGAATAATTTATGAGATAATGGCAAAATGGTTTATAGGACGACAGTAAAGTGATTAATAAGCTGTTTAACAAAATGATTCGTAGACTGACGGAAAGTAGTTTATAAACGACATTATTTCGAGTTATAAGACGACGCTAGTGTGGTTCATACAACAGCATCCAAATAGTTTATACTAGTAAAACAGTTTATAAAATAATGGCAAAAGAGTTTATGAACGACGACAAATAGGTTAAAAGATAAAGACAAGTTAGTTTGTAAAGTGACTGTGAAAGTAGTTATGAGAAAGCACTAGAACAGTTTATAAAACGTCGGTGAAACAGTTTATGTTAATGAAGTAGTTTATAAGATTCCTACAAAAATAGTTTATAAGATGACAGAAAAATGGTTTATATAAAATACTAGCGGAATGGTTTATAAGATAATAGCAAAATGGTTTGGAAGGCGCTAGTGGAACATCTTATATTAATGATAGCAAAATAGTTTATAGGGTGACGACGTAACAGTTTATAAGATGGTAACAAAATGCTTTTATAGAATGGTAGTAAAATGGTTAATACGCTGTCAGCAAAATGGTTCGTATACTGATGGTAAAATAGTTTATAAAATGTCTATAAAATAGTTTATGAGGTGACGCTGGAATGGTTTATAAATGATGGTGAAATGGTTTATAAGGTGTTGAAATAAACAAGAAGATGCCAGCTAAATTGTTTGTAAGCTGGCGGTAATATAGCTTATAACTCGACAACTACTATGTTTATAAGACGACACTAAAATAGTTCATAGGATAGCATCCAATTAGTCTATAACAGTAAAGCGGTTTATAAAATAATAGTGAAATGGGTTGTAAGACGGTAATAGATTTGAGGAGCACCTTACATTAATTATTAGAGAATGGAAGTGTAATTAACGAAATCATCATGACACAAAATGAACAGATGGTTTAAAAACATCCACACAATACACGAAATTCACAAGGAAGTACTAGTGCAATACTATTATGGTTACGGTTCAAGTCTACTTAGGTTCTATTAGGTACGATAGGAAATCTCTCTTGTAATGTCTTGATTTTCCAAACTCATAATAGGTATTTCCGATTTCTTATTTGCCACTGCAGCCTCTAAGTTGTTATTTAAACGGGTGTCCTATAATCTCTACTCATATGGCCAACTCCCTTGCAGTTATTTCACTCATTAATGTATGGCCCAGTGTGGGGCAACTTACGCTTGTTGTAGAAGGGTAACTTTCCTACATATCCATTTTTGTTATTTTGGTCTAGCAATGTAAGCTCTCACGACCTTTTGTCATTTATTTTGTTGTTGGCATTCCTTACCACTTTGGTTTCCTAACGTACGACTTAATCCATTTAGTTGCGAGCCAAGTGGATTCTTTCCTCATAAACAATAATAACTTTAATAGCATTACCAATTTGTTGGTTTATAATACACTCGATCCTCGTGGAACTCATTCCTTGTCTCGTTGTCAGTATTTTCTGCAATATCGAACAGATTAAACGAAATAAAATTAGTCAAATTTCAGAAGTCGTGTTTCCAAAAAGAAATGGAATGTTACGAGATGATGGGTTAAAGTTGTGTGCGAGTTAATCGACATGTTTCTAGAAGTTACAAGAATTAAGAAGAGTTGAGACGTGACAAGATGATGTGGGTGTTTCAACAGTATGGGGCGGGTGTTCAAAGTCGTCTTCAGAGTCGAATAGTAGGAGGATCAGTGGGGTCGACAGAGTGCAACGGGTTTCTAAAATTACGCAAAACGGTATAATATAAAGTCGCAAAAAGTTTTAAAGATCATCGTATTACTCACGGTGTTTAGAAATAAACGAGACCATTGTTTCGCTTGTAATGTCTTAAAATAAACAAGACAAGTATGTCACTCACAATGTCTTAGGAAAGTTATATGAGTTATACATACATATATATATATATATACACACACACATATATACAACTTCCATATATGTAAATGGGGAAATATACGTAAGGCAAACGTGAACGTAGAGAAGAACAGACACAATACAAATGTAAGCTCATAGCAAAATAGAGCCAGGAAATAAAAGATATTGACACACACAACTAGCGGTGCAGTGTAACCCAGAAATAGATTGTATTTTAGAAGTTGTGGATCAAATAGTTGCAGTTAAACCTATCTAATTAAACATCTTTGAATTATTTATCTTGATATAGAACCCAATCTGCCATCAACAACAACGACGTCCACCATAGAGTCCAGGTAATTAACGACACATTCAAAGGGAAAATAATGTGCAGCAATCGCCAGTCGCCAGCAGCCTGCGAAAAACATGTCGTGTAGGTAGTTTTTACATCTCGGTCAAAACATGATGGCACAAACATGTCATGCTCATCACGATGTTTGTCGCGAAGCTACTACTATACGACCTCTATAATCAACAATAGCCATAGCAAGATAATATAATGTCGCCATGCATGTATGTCACTAGCACTAAACCAAGGATAATATGTTTTGTTTTTCAACATTTAAACACAACCCGTGTGCATCGCACGAGTCTGTATGCCTCGTGATAACCTAAGGTGTAGTCACAGGGATATATGCATAGCCACAGCTATTGAATACCACTACACGCAACCCTTTATTTGTTGCCCTCACCAACATATGCTTCACATATAAATCAACACTTCCTTCCGTCAAACCCGACTACAAAAATTATACTCATTATTTCGGTTGAGATAAGCACACAAACTTTTTACGACCAAAATTTTATAAGAAATTCTACATCCACCAAAAGTTCATAAAATAATATCCACACGATGACTCGACAACAAAATATGGAGGGTAGGCAAGAAGAAAGTGGAATTACAATGCAATGTGATTGGACCAACACACTTGCCAAGTCATTGTGTGAATTTAATTTTTGTAAATCCTTTGTGGATGTAGCATTACCCATTTTTTATTTCACAGAACAATACCAAATATTTGTATGACCACGAACCCTATAGCTGAGCAGGCCCTAAATAAATAAAATCTAGATTTATAGAAATAAGTTTGCTTTTCTTCTGTTGAACAAACATTTTTGTTTTCAGAAAACCACAAAACGGTTTATATAATTTATGTAAGATTATGAACTACTTACTAAACTGAGATGAACTCCATCCAATAAAAATTACTTCTTTTTGAACTTGTGCTTATAGCTTCTTCTAAGGTTTTTGAAAAATCATGTTCATGCATTAAATTAGTTTGGAGAAAGGTAGGAAACTATATGACCTTAAGAGCTCATTATTAGTTATGAAATTAATGCCATGAAAATACTTCAAACAAGTTGGATAGCCATTGCATAAATGATCACAAAATTAACCCTTTAACAATTTAATTATGTTTCTTTATAATTAACTTGGACATAGTATGACCCAATGAAATTTTCTACTTTGATTCAAAGAAAGTAAACTCTATGAGTTATAATATCAAAAAACGCAACCCTTTATTACTTTCAAAAGTCTAACACAAAGGTTATTATAAACTTAAGCCCTCCAAAACCATCAAAGCCCTGCATAGCCTACAATTTATAACCTGTTTAGAAAATTTGAAACAAAAAACTCCCAATATACACAAACATTAGGCCAAGTCTCTAATTAGAATACATTTGTAATAGCTCAGTTGCGATGCACACAATGACGGTTTCACAACGATATGTATCAATAAAATCTTTAATCCTTCACAATATTTTGACTTTTTATTAGTGAAAGATAAAAACTCATATAAACAACCTACCATGATATCAGTCACTTAACTTTATCAAATGTCACACTATATGACTTTCATGAAAATATTATTAAAAAGTGTCTATGTTAATCTACACAAATTTAAACAGTACAGGGGTTATAAAGGTATGAATTGAAGTCCAAAATAAATTTAGACCAACTTTAATTAAGACAAAATAAACCCAGGACAAAAGTTATCTTATTCCGAAACATGGTTTTCTGAATTAAACACATTCTGCCCATTAAAACAACACCATCAATATAAAAAAATCTAATATAATTTTTGTAAAAAACAAATCCAACTTTAATAAAACATATAGGTTGATACATCACTTGTATCTGTGACACATAATGTCTTGGTTATCCAGACTCCTCTTCCACACAATAGGGACATACCTTTAGAATTGTATAATGACCCATATTTTAATGGTTCAATAAAACAAAATTGTTTAACATAGTACTTAAAGCATTCTAGTGAATAAGCCTTTTATTTTCAAATACACCTTATGATTATGTTTGAGTAACCAAAATTGTTTAAAACATATTTGCTTTTGTCACATGAGTTCCTACGTAATAAAATTAAGGTAGAAAACGAACTATTAGTTCATCACGTTATGCCCGGTGTAATAGTGCATTTGATAAATGGATTAAAGGTATAACTTAAAAAAGATTAATATGCAGTTGTAGGTAATAGTCAAACAACATCTAGATAAAAATGATTTTAAACTCCTTACCTAATAGTGCGAAACTTCATATTAAGGGCAAGTATTAGCCACCTCTGCCACATCCCCTCCCTCTTCCTCTTCCTCTTCCTCTTCCTCTACCCCTTCCCCATCCTTTGAATTCTCCCCTGCCATAACTTCTATGATCATCTATTATAAAGCTATACATGCCCATTCCTATATCATCTGCTTATGTCACATGAGGACCCTTTTTAGACAATTTAGAACATGTCAAACCATTTAGATGAATTTGAATAATTTGAGAAATAATTATGATAAATATTGTAATTAAAATAGTGCAATCAATGCTTTGGGTAAACCCAACCAGCCCCGTTTCAACTGTACAACAATTACATGATTTGATCCATTATGAAACCCTGCCCTAATTGCCACCTCTAGAATGACATTTTGTTCACTTTGGCAAACACTTAACAGATTATTATCTGCCCTTTAGCTATTATTTGGCATCTTAGAAAGATAGTATAACACAAATAAGAAATAATAACATGGTAATATTCCAAATCAAATTGGTTTTGGAGCTAGCTTGCAAGATCCTCATCTTAATTAACATTAGGGGTTTCTTGTCTCAACGAAGAGCTCCTAGTGGCTCTTTTCCAGTACTATGGATTTTGCAGATTTCTCTCCAATTTTATACTATACCACATCATCAACTACAACATAGAAACATTACATAAACTAATCACCAAGATGCACAAACTTTTTTCATACGATTTTATCAAAATAATAGCATGTTCATAAGCAAATACCTTGACCATGACAAAGCAACATAGGTAGTGATGTTACGCATCTTGCAGCTTCTTGTGATGTTCCTACTCTATTCCTTAGAGTCCTAAAGAGAGATTGTTTTTTTAACAAATTGGAATTGTAAACACAACCCACTAAATAGAGGTTGAAAATAATGAATGATCAAACGAATAAACCTTTAAAAGTATAAAGTGACACAATAAGTTTTCAAAAAACATAAGTTAAACCTGGAACATGGTAGCCAACTACTAAGAGCCAAAACCGCACTTAGATCAATGATAAGATATTAATTTCCATTCCCATATTGGCTTAGAGATTGACAGGTTGCAGAGTGAAGAGCGATTGATGCACCCATGTTGAAACATACAAAACCTGGTTTGACTGTAAAAGGAAAAAGGAAGAATTATTAGTTACTTCATTAGTTAAAACGAGCTTTTTAGTAGCAATATGAACATGCAAGCTCATGATTATGTACTACATTAAGTTTAAAAAGGATCACATCTTAATGACCCGTATTTTTTTCTCTTTGGATGGGAGCATATATATCACTAAAGCCAATAAAAGCAGTAAATACGACCATGCACAAAGACTTGGATACACACCCACGACATGTGTAACTCAGAGTTATTTAAGTGAACTCATTATATTCTTTATGATCTAAACAACATTTTAAGTGAACTCAAAGTTATAATAGAGCCATTGCATACTGGTATAATATTTGGTAAAAGCATATCTTATTGTTGCCAACACTTACGAGAAATGGCCATATCACCGACCCTTTTTTTCTTAGCCTTTAAATACTTCATAATAATTTGTAGGTAGGTACCATTTTTATCTGGGCAATTATATCTAAGGAGTAAAGCAAGGCGCACATAATGCTAATATTAAATTAAATGATTAATAACATCATCCAAAACTAATTCTCTCAAAATAATGAATAATACATTTTATCTTGTTCTCTTGTTTTTTGTTGGATTTGTCAAGTAGGCTCCTGATGACATTTGAACCGTATGTAAACATCAGCACACAATGGGAAAAACACATAATGTTGGGTCATACATATGTATCATCATTAAAATGATTTAGGAGAAAATGATAAAAACACATACGTAAATAAATGGTCGAAATTGATCATTCTAAGATGGTTGACACCTGATTATGGAATGGAAACATACTAAAGAAATAGCAAACAAGAAGACCGCCAATTAGTTCCTGATTCATTACTGATTGGTATAGGGATCAGACTGCGTATTTAACATAAGAAAGTTTCATGTAAGCTTATGCACCGAGTGTACGAATTGTATATCTGATTAAGTAAAACTATGATAGCTTCTTGAGACTTCAACAGGCGAAGGCTGGCTTGGAATCCATCTCTAGCACCCACACATAAGCAACCGAGTCTGCATTCTTATAGTGAGCTTCTAACATTGATGGAAGCCGCAACAGCAAATCTGCCATAGCTGGAAGTACCTCTCCAAACCATTTATTAGCTTCTTCACGTGCATCAAATGTTCACAAACCGTGCACACTCGTAAATATCAAGTTACTGATCTATTTACATATATTAGGTGCATATTATTTGAATTTTTAGAGGGTGTCTAAATGCTATTCAAAACTGCTTATGCTTTTTGAACAAAACCGTAATGCATGAGAATCTATCATATTTGTATGTATGAATGAATACACAATAAGTATAAAAATAAGTACGTAATTTGATGAGGTGTTATTTTATACACTTTTTCTGGGTCATTTAACCGCTTAAATCATGTAAATATCTCCAAAATACATGCTTAATCATTTTTTTGTATGTTTAGCACTTGATGGCATTTGGAAGAAATATACGTGACTTGGGCTCATTTGGGGAAGAAACGGACGAGATTACAACTCTACACCAAATTCGAAGAAGAAAATGGCATTCAGATCCTAGAGACGGCGTCGCAATTCCTTGTGACGGCGTTAGGATTATTGTGACGGCGTCAGGACTTAACCGACTTAAAGAAACCATAGAAGATTTAGCGGGGCGACGGCGTCAGGATTATAAAGTGACACCGTCGCGGCGATTTTATTGTATATACAAACTCAGTTTTAGGGTTTTAAAGTGTGAAACTTGTGGGATACGATAGTCATACTTAGGGTACGAGTTTTATCAGCTTTTAGGTCAATTTTAGGGTTTAAAAACCCTCTTGTATCAACCTTTAACTTCATATTTTAATCAAGTGAAGTTCTTTATCCTTTAATCTTTCAATATGTCTATGTCTTGTCTGGTTAATTGTTATTCTTTGCTTTCTTTTAACATGCTAGGCTAGATCTTATAGTGTTTGCTTATGCTTGCATGAAAGTTAGTTTGTGAATTCTTTTAATATTGCTTCTTGTTTATGAGTGTGCGTGTTTGGCTTTAGAAAACTAGCTTCTTAATTGCTTGTGAAGACGTCTAGGGAAACATGATTGTTTAGAAAGGATACCATCGGTAACAGTCTTCATACTACCTTACCCATATGTGGTTGATCACCTTTTAAGTGTTTTAATGCATGTAATGTACTCTTAGGTACTTGTAATAGTCTTCATACTACCTTATTTGTGTGTAGCCTTAATAGAATATTACATAGACGGTGGGTTCGTGTAATTCGTTCATGAATTAGGAAATACTTACACACTACATCACGTGAGTGACAAAGCAAAAGGATTAGGAGGATCAAACTAAGGAGTAATGCATGATTAAGTAAACACATTTATTTACCTATACGAGTTTCTACCAAAGTAGTTTATATTTAGTTTTAGTTATTTAGTTTAATTAGCTTAAAACCAAAACCCCTTTCAAAACCGAGATTTTAATTGCTTTCTTAAAAATATAAAAACACAAAAATAATCTTCTTTTAACCCTTAGACCTTAGTTACATTTAGTTCGAACCTTCCCAACTTATTCTCCTAGTGAACGATAACAACCCTCGAGTCTTATCTATACTACACTGCAACGGTTAGGTACACTGCCTAGGGAGTTGTAAAACCTGATGTTTTCAACCCTCGCATCAAGATTTTAGCGTCGTTACTCGGGATTAGTTAGGTTTCAAATTTAATTTAGATTAGGTCTACTCACTTTATTTCTATCAAATAAGAATTTAATTTTCTATCAATTAGCTTTCTCGTAGTCTATCTTTTTTTCGTGTATTTGTTTGTAGTTTTATTCTCAAATAACCAAGTTTCGACAATGGATAACACCAAGCCACCATCGCCACCTAATTCACCGATTCCACTAATCACAAAAACAATTTGTAAGCTCAACTCCTTCCTTGAATCACTAAACTTAGTTTTGATACACAATTTATTTGCACAAAAGAGAATGATGGAGACATAATGTTTGTTGAATAAATTAAAAAGTATGATGATTCTAGTGAAGAAGAGTTAAGAGTTAACGTATATGTAGTAACAGGAGAGAAATTAGGTGTGGAGTACTTCGACAGATTTCTAACTAGGAGAGAATTAGCATATCATAAGAGCTTAATGTGTGCCCTAATTCCGTCTCTGTTTTTTAGGAACCCCATCATTGTAGGAAGAAGTCATTTGAACCTTAAAATACCATGCAACATAGGATATGTGCATGTGGAGAAAGCCTACATAGATCTTAATTCCCCCATAAATATCATGACTCGTATGCAATATAATTGGATCAGGAGAGAACAACTTAAACCTAGGGAAGATCCTGAGAGCCTTAGAAGAATAAGTAATTTCATAGGAAGAGTTAGAGGAATGCATGTCTTCGTAGGAAATTTCACCTATGTTTTGAATTTTGTGATTGTTGAGGATATTAGTTGGGCTATAGACCCTAGATTGTCGCAACTAGTACTTGGAAAACCTTTTGTAACTATCCAACATGACTTATGATTTATCATTAGGAATACCGAAGTTCACAAATGAAGCTGATGAAATTGCTTATATGATGCCTCATAAGATAGAACAATATGATTCACTTTCGAATATGGAAATGGAGCATACAAAATTAGTCTACTTTAGGAATGAGGAGGATAAGAGGAAAGGAGTTGATTATGTGATGAGTAAGATATTAGGGTTCTATAAATAATGTTTAGAGCTAGGACCTGAATACTTAACTGGAATTGAAGAAGGAGAAGTAAGTGATGAAGGACGAGTCACGTAAGGAGTGTGACTCTGAGTCTAGCTACAAGACTCGTTAAATAAACAAAAGCGCTTATTGGGAGGCAACTCAATCTTTTATTTCATAGGAGTGTCATTTGTGTTTTATTCTTTATCGTTTGATTTTATATGTTTGAATTATTTTGTGATCATGCTTTGTTTTGTCTTTAACTTCGTCTTAATTACAATCAAAAGTATTTTACATCAAAATTGTAAAGGAAAATATCTAGTTTCTAAGAACCATTTCAAGCATATGAAATAAATAGTTTAGATGAATTCGCGTCTTGTGTGTCTATTTTGAGTCATATGATTATGTTATTTGTTTATGTGGTTTATGCAGTAATTTTTTAGGAAATAACTGATAGGATTTAAGTGCAGCAATTTTTCCAAGAAAGAAAAAAATTTCTTTATAGACGCTGGAGACGGCGTCAGGATTAATCCTGATGACGTCACGTCTCCAGCTAAAGTAAATTTCATATTTTTTTATTTTTGAAAAATTAATTTTGTATAATTTCCAGAATTTGTAATTTTCCTAAAACTCGCAGAAAACCACGATTACATTAGCACATGCATCCTATCTTTATTGCTTTCATAGTGTCAAAACCCTAATAATTACGTTGTATATCATTATCCCACCGATTTTATGCTAGGTATAGTTGTTTCTTGTCTTTGATTTGCAGGTTATATTTGATGAGAGAAGCCTGGGAGTTCTTAGGAGTTTCATGTGGAAGATTCTTGGATGATGATTTAGCCAGGATCATTTGTTTCTTCTCCATTATTGAGCAAAACCAGGGGAGTACTAGTTTCTTTTGCCTTTTTCTTTTCCCTTTATTTGTTTATTCGGGTACTTTTATGAACATTAGGGACAATGTTCAAAAAAGTGTAGGGGGAATAAAGCCTTAGAAACTATTTTTCATTTGCCTTTGCTTTGTCCTTAAAATGATGAGTAATATACTAAAACGTAGCGTAGACGGTAATTTTAACCCAAATTTAAGATTTTTTATGACACATACCAATGAAAACTAAGTATTATTAGCGTCTCATGGATAGAAATTATATGACTAGCATAAAAACCCTACCACTGTAAAAACAATTCACCCAAAAATTGTGAGGTTCACCCCTAGATCTTTAGGAATTCAAGCACCCATCTTTGGTGCTTAAGATAATTTTACCTTTAGCTTGCTCGAGTTAAGGAATGAGCAACCATGTATGTCGCGTTCATGGATTTGATCGTGCATATGTGGTTTTGTCACATTTTCTGGAGCATTGGTATCAGTTAAAATTATATGAGTGTACCGGTAGTATATTAAATTCTAGAACTTGTTTTTGTGATGCATCCCGAGACCGCAAGTGAGATCACATTCGTGTGATTAGGATTTGATAAATGATAAGAGGCACAAGGATAAACCATGTTTTAAACTTGTATTTGTTATTATGGTCTCCCCGATCATCTAGCTATCCCCACACCCTTGCTTCGCACTTATTTTTAGTGCAAGATACCCCTAGGACACCTCTCCGAGCCTATCCTTTTCGCGGTTCTTGTAATTTTTCGGTGGATTTCAGATTATTAATGAAGAGCATTGTTTACACCTACACCAAATCTTACACCTAAATCGCCTTAGCCTTTCTTGTATGTACTTGTTTTTAGTACATTATTGTTATCACATTTGTAAACCCAGTTAATTATTTGCTTGAGTACATGGTTACTAAGTCGAGTATTTTATTAGTGTATACATTTTTGGGACGATTGGGTTTCATGGTAGTTTTTATATTTTATAGAGAAATTAGGGAGAAAGTCAAATTATTACCCCCCATATGTGCTTAATACACTCCATGTTTATTGATCCTCCTAATTCGGGTCATTAGTTAGTTTATGTTTACGAGTTCTAAAACTCAAGTGTAGGGGTGCAATTATAAACCCCAAATCATGTATTATTATGTTTCAGCAAATGGCAGGGCAAAAGTTTAGGAAAAAATAAAAAAAAGTGAAAAGAAAAAAAAAAGAGAAAAAGAAAAAGAAAATCGAAAAAAATATAAAAGGAAGAAAAAAAATGTATGAGCTGCCATTTTGCTTATGTTTATGTTTATTATTATGTTTAAGATAGAGTCAGAAAATGAAAAAGAAAGAGTTTGATGTAGAGTTTGTATATCTTTGTCATAGAGTGGTCAAGTCTTGGCTTAACAATGCCTTTACGTGTATTCTTGTATTTAATTAACTCACCACCACCCCAAATCCACCCAACATATCCCATCCGTTTCAATTTCCATTTAACTTACACCCAAACACCACAACCCTTTAAAGATCTCTTTGATAGTAATTCCTAGGTGCTTACGCCACAGCGGTGAAAGTTTATTTTTTATCAAGCTTATGGTAATTTATATGCTATGACAGGTAATGAGTGTTAATTTTTCGTTTCCCATATTGTTATAATTCATTATACACCCGAGAGAAAGAGAGAATCTAAACACTTACGTAAGGTGCTAGTATATAATTTACGTGCTTTTAATTACAAGGTCTAATTGGTTGTGTCATAAACTATTTTTAAAAAGTAAGCTAAATGCCCCCGATATTGCTATTGTCTAGGTAGAAAAGCCCATTTGCTTGAGGACAAGCAAATCTAAAGTGTAGGGGTATTTGATGAGGTGTCATTTTATACATTTTTTTCAGGGTCATTTAACCCTTTAAATCATGAAAATATCTCCAAAATACATGCTTAACCGTTTATTTTTGTACTTTTAGCACTTGGATAACATTTGGAGGAAATACACGTGACTTGGGCTCATTTGGGGAAGAAACAGACGAGATTACAACTCTAAACCAAAGTTGAAGAAGAAAAGGGCATACAGACCCTGGAGACGGCGTCACAATTCCTTGCGACGGCGTTAGGATGATCAAGCGACGGCGTCAGGATTATGGTGATGGTGTCACGACTTAACCAACTTAAAGAAACCCTAGAAGATTCGATAGGGCGACGGCGTGGGGATAATAAAGCGACGCCGTCGCGTCCAATTTATTATATATACAATATTGGTTTTTGGGTTTTAAAGTGTGGAACTTGTGGGATACGATAGTCATACTTAGAGTACAAGTTTTATCAGCTTTTAGGTCGATTTTATGGTTTAAAAACCCGCTTGTATCAACCTTTTAACTCCATGTTTTAATCAAGTGAAATTCTTTATCCTTTATATGGAAACCGTAGAGGGGGGGGGGGGGGGGGTGAATACGTTTCTATTTAAAACTTTAAATAAAAACATTACATCAATATCTTCCAGCGGTCCCATAAATATATGGGGGCTGCCTAGTACATTAGGGGGCCGCCTGATTTATAGGACCGCCTCCAGAAGAGGTTTTCAGAATAAATCTTTTGTATCAAATCACCAATCAAGTTTGATGCAATATGAGAAGTGTTGATAATAGATTACAATAACTAGAGCATATTCTACCAATATATCCATAATCACAATGTCTACTACAAAGAGCTACACAACCATGACTAACACAACATACACAACAATTCACACAATCATAAGTGCAATGAAAGTGTAAAGGTAAGGCAATAAATGTAGAGACATAAGTAAAGAGAAAATGTTAGGAATATTGTAAATTTAGGTCTTAATGGTTACTACTGGTAGATATAGTCATTACTACTGGTATCATATTAGTTACTCCTGGTAGAATAATATTGTCATTAGTATTGGTAGTAATATAATGGTTACTACTGGTAGATATAGTCATTACTACTGGTAGCATATTAGTTACTACTGGTAAAATAATTGTGGTATATCTTATATCATAACACGGGTTCGATTCTTGGATCGGGCTAGTTTTTAGAGAGAGAAACACTAGAAAGAGCACACAAATCACCATTATCAAAGACCAGTGTTACAGGTCATAAGACACAGGCCAAAACACATTGGAAGCGACACAATACGATACCTTGCAGATGTTATGCATTCCTTCCTTGTTGAAAGCGAACCAAAACAACAATTGGCATATGAAGATCTTAAACAGATTGAGAAGCTGGACTTGGAGGAATTAGACTTGAAATGGCAGATGGCCATGCTGTCTATTAGAGTACAAAAGTTTGAGAAAAAGGCTGGAAGAAAGATTAAGTTCAATGGACAGGAAGCAACTAGGTTTGACAAGAAGTTGGTTTAGTACTACAAATGTTCACAAAAGGGTAAACAAGTCTTCTAATGGTGAAAGTGCTCTTGTTTGCTACATTAAAGATCAAAGGAGAAACAATCATACAGACTTTCATCATTGTCTTTTTGCCTGCTTTCTCTCCCAAACTGAACCAAGAAGTGTTGCCCAAGCTCTTGAAGACCCTAGTTGGGTGGAAGCTATGCAAGAAGAAATGCAGCAATTCCAGTTCCAAAATGTATGGATTCTTGTAGATTTACCTCCAGGAAAAAGGGCAATTGGAACTAAGTGGATTCTCAAAAACAAGAAGGATGCAAGAGGGATTGTAATCAGGAACAAGGCTAGATTAGTAGCCCAGGGTCATAGACAGGAAGAGGGCATTGACTATGATGAGGTGTTTGCTCCAGTTGCAAGAATTGAAGCCATAAGGTTATTCTTAGCCTATGCCTCATTCATAGGTTTCATGGTCTATCAGATGGATGTTAAAAGTGCCTTTCTCTATGGGAAGATTGAAGAAGAGGTATATGTCACTCAGCCTAAGGGATTTGTGGATCCAAAGCATCCAAAGAAAGTTTACAAGGTGGTCAAAGCTCTATATGGTCTACATCAGGCTCCTAGAGCTTGGTATGCAACTCTTTCCACCTTCTTGTTGAAGAATGGATATAGGAGAGGCACCATAGACAAAACTCTTTTCATCAAAAAGGACTCAAAAGATATCATCCTAGTTCAAGTCTATGTGGATGACATCATTTTTGGTTCTACAAAGAAGGCATGGTGTGATGAGTTTGAAGATTTGATGCAGAGTGAATTTGAGATGAGTTCTATGGGTGAACTCACTTTCTTCTTGGGTCTACAAGTTGAGCAGAGATCAGATGGGATCTTCATATCTCAAGACAAGTATGTTGCTGAGATTCTAAGGAAATTTGATTTGGAAAGTGTGAAGACTGCTACTACACCTTATGAACCTCAGAAACCTAAAGACAAGAATGGACCTGATGATGATGTGAATGTTCACCTCTACAGATCAATGATTGGTTCACTCATGTACTTGACAGCTTCTAGGCCTGACATTATGTTTGCAGTCAGTACTTGTTCTAGGTTTCAAGTCACTCCTAAGACTTCCAATCTTCTTGCTGTAAAGAGAATCTTTAAGTATCTCAAAGGTCAACCAAAATTGGGCCTTTGGTATCCTAGAGATTCTCCATTTGAATTGGAGGCTTACACAGACAGTGACTATGCTGGAAATCACAATGATAGGAAATCCACCACAGGTGGCTGTCAGTTTCTTGGTAGAAGGTTGATCTCATGGCAGTGCAAAAAGCAAACAATTGTGGCTACCTCCTCCACTGAAGCTGAATATGTGGCTGCTGCACATTGCTGTGGTCAGGTACTTTGGATTCAAAACCAAATGTTAGATTATGGTCTCAATTTCATGAATACCAAAATCTTTATTGATAATCAAAGTACTATATGTATTGTTAAAAATCCAGTTTTTCACCAAAGAACAAAACACATAGAAATTAGGCACCATTTTATTAGAGATGCTAATGAGAAAAGATTAATTCAGGTGCTTAAAATTCACACTGACCAAAATGTGGCTGATTTGTTAACCAAAGATTTTGATGGACCTAGGTTTAATTACTTAGTGGTTAACATTGGGATGCTCAATCCATAGATGTTGTGCTTGAGGGGAGGACAATGCCTAAGGGGAGGCATGTGTTGTATACTTAGTATTTTTGTTATTTTGGGTTTTTGTTTGAATTATTTTTCCCAAAGTTAGTTTTAGTTATAGAAGTGTGTTTCTTCTGGTAGTTTTATTTGTTTCTTCTGTAAGTTTTACTTGTTTGTTCTGGTAGTTGGGTTGTTTCTACTACTCATTAGTCCTATCCTACATTCTATTTTTGGATTTTGGACTAACATTTTGCAGGTACGCCTGGATTTAGAGGTGATCTTATGCTTTGATGGTGAAAAAGTTCATAATTTTAGTCTGGTGCTGGTAATTAACCATTCCTACTGGTTGATTCCCATTGGTCCTGGTGGTTCAACAGTTACTACTGGTTGACTAAATTTCTTCTGATGGATGACAGTTGGTGCGGGTAGAGAGAAATTAATTTTTCTTTAATGCAAAATTACTGTTGGAAATTTTTATGGCACTCTCTTAGTCAATAGGTTTCTTAATTAAATAATTACTATTTTACTTTACGTCTATCAGTAATTATTAAAAAGAAAACTACATTTTTATACTCTCCAATTAGGTTAAAGAGATCTCACAATTATAAATTCAATTCCTTTCTCCCCCAGCACCTACTTACCATTGCGATCATATACCAGCACTAACACTTACTTCATCTCTACTTTTTCTACTACCAACTCATCAATGACGGGTTTAAAATACGTTTTTGACCACAACAAGGTAGGTTATTTGCTCAAACCCAATGGCAGTGATGACTACCATCCAATGTTGGACTTCTTAAGGGGCACTTCCCTCAGTTTATGTAGAAAACAACATCCTTGGAGTCTGAGCTCAATGATACCAAAAAGACACTTGGAACTGCTATAATTACCTTAGTTGGGAGAGTCAAAAAGTTGGAAGGTGCACTCAAGAAAAGGAAGAGGAATCCGATAATATCTGATTCTGATGATAATGCTAAAAGAGTGGAGAAAGAAATTGACATGGATTCACTCCTTGCTCTGGTAAATGCTTCATTGGCTGAACAACAATCATCCTTTGTCACTCCTTTAAAAGATAAAGACTCGGGGGAGTCTCAAGAACAAGATATCAGCTCTAGTACTCTTGCAGCTGCTCACATTCTTTCTCAAACTAAACTGCATGCTGAGAGAGTTGCCAAGTCACCAACTCAAGTTTCTTCAAGAAGTGTGAAAACATACACAAGGGCAAGTAAAGGAAGTGCTTCAGAAGACACTTCTTCTAGGATGGATTTTTCACCAAATGCAGTTACTCCTGGTGGTCTTACACATAGTTCTGCTAATCAAGACATTCCTGCTGATATCTTTGTTACTCCTGGTAATATGCCCATTTCTACTGGTAGTGGTACCATTCCTGCTGGCGTGTCAGTTCCTACGGGTAGTTCAACATTTCCTGCGGGCAGTGAACAAGTTCCTCCTGTCAGCACTTCTGTTGATAAGGGAAAGGCCCAATTGGTGGATGAACCAACTCCTACTCAAGAGAGGACTTTTAAGCAGTTAGAAGATGAAAGGCTTGGATGGGAGGCAGCTGAAAGGTTACACGCTCAAGAACAGGCAGAGTTGGAGAGACAAGTATGCAATATCTCATGATCCCTTCATATATGACTCTTTAGTCAAGCAATTTTGGAGGACTGCTTCACTCAGACTTGCTGAGTTGGGTCCTCCAGCCATAGTTGCAACCATTGATGGTGCTCAATACACTATATCTGAAGCCTCTGTCAGGAGTAACCTCCAATTGGCAGATGAGGGAGGTCTTAGTAACCTTCCAGACCCCGAGATCTATGCTGGACTTACCCACATTGGTTACCAAACTGAGGGACACCTAACCTTTTGGAAAAATAGGTTTTCACCTCAATGGAGGTTTTTGGTTCATACCATTATCCACTGCATAAGCTCCAAATCTGGTGGATGGGATCAGTTTGGTAGTGCTATTGCTACTGCCCTGATCTGTCTATCAAGTGGAAGAGTTTATAATTTTTCAAGACTTATTTTTGAGGGTATGGTTAATAACTTGAGTAGTAAGAAAAAGTTTTTGATGTACCCTAGGTTTTTGCAAATGATTTTGGGTATTCAAACTGCAAACACAACTCAATACCCTGCTCATAAGATGACCAAAAAGGTATTTGCAAATATGAAGATGAGGTTTGTTGGGGCACATATGCCATTGCTGCCTGCTATGTTGGCAGGTGCAGCAGAGGATCAGGGTGAAAGGCCAGCTGAACCAGCTGATCAACCTCCCATTCCTGCTCCCATACCATCTCCAGTCAATGTCCCCAATCCACCCATTATTGCACCAACTACCACCTCACCACCCAGAAAAGGTACCAACATTCCTCCTTCTGACCATGACCAACCATCTTCTTCAAGGCTCAATGAGCCTGATGAAGAACCTCTCACTTCCACCTTTGTGGAAGATGAGACTGCAGGAGGCTCATTCCATGAGTCTCCACCTAGGTCCCATGAAGCAACTCCCTCTGCAGGTCAACCTTCAGGAGTTGCTGAGGACCCTTTGACTCTAACTGCTTTATCTTCCCTTGTTTCCAAGTTTATGCAGAAAACAACATCCTTGGAGTCTAAGCTCAAGGATACCAAAAAGACACTTGGAACTGCTATAATTACCTTGGTTGGTAGAGTCAAAAAGTTGGAAGGTGCGCTCAAGAAAAGGAAGAGGAAACCGGTAATATCTGATTCTGATGATGATGCTAAAAGAATGGAGAAAGAAATTGACATGGATTCACTCCTTGCTCTGGCAAATGCTTCACTAGCTGAACAACGATCATCCTTTGTCACTCCTTCAGAAGATAATGAATTAGGGGAGTCTCAAGAACAATATATCAGCTATAGTACTCTTGTAGCTGCTCACATTCTTTCTCAAACTAAACTGCATGCTGAGAGAGTTGCCAAGTCACCAACTCAAGTTTCTTCAAGAAGTGCTTCAGAAGACACCTCTTCTAGGATGGATTTTTCATCAAATGCAGTTACTCCTGGTGGTCTTACACATAGTTTTGCTAATCAAGATATTCCTGCTGATATCTTTGTTACTCCTGGCAATATGCCTATTTCTACTGGTAGTGGTACCATTCCTGCTAGCGTGTCAGTTCCTACGAGTAGTTCAACATTTCCTGCGGGCAGTGAAAAAGTTCCTCCTGTCAGCACTTCTGTTGATAAAGGAAAGGCCCAATTGGTCGATGAACCAACTCCTACTCAAGAGAGGACTTTTAAGCAGTTAGAAGATGAAAGGCTTGGGTGGGAGGCAGCTGAAAGATTACACTCTCAAGAACAGGCAGAGCTGGAGAGACAACAAGAAGAACTTCTTCGGCAAGATGAACTCTTGGCACGTCAATTAGATAAGGACTTTGACATCCCTACTTAACAAAAGAAGAGAGAGCAAGAAGTTCAAGTAGCTGCCATGCACTATACTGACGATGACTGGATAACAATCATGGCAAAGATTCAGGCAAATGAAGAGCTCTCAAGAACTCTCATATGTTCTAATTTACTTGAGGGGGAGTTTGCTAGTGCCATGGTGGAGATGGTTGATAGAAAGCGAAGGCATATTGTTGAACAAAAGGCTAAAGCTAGAAGGGATAGACCTATGTCCCAAGCTGAGCAAAGGGATTTTATGAGAACTTTTGTCAAGAACCAGAGTTCATCTATCTACAACAAAGGATGGACCATGACTTATGTGAAGTCACTCAGTGCAGATAGGCTCAAGGAAGAATTTGAAAGGCTCTAGAGTCATCTTTCAACCCTTACCCAACAAGATTTCACAAGAGCATCAAAGAGGCTTGGTGATGAATTGGAACAGACTTCTTCAAAGAGACCTAAGCCTGCTGAGGTTGAGGCTACCTCTGCTACTATAGAGGATACATGTACACAACTTCCGATTCCATCTGAAGATGTACGAACTTCTAAGGAATCTAAGGTTGTGGAAGAAAAGGTGGAATCTTCTGAGAGGACTCCTAGAAAGAGAAAGTTTGTTGCTAGGAAAGGACTTCATATTTCTAAATCTACTATACCCATAGAAACAGGAGATCCTGATGCTGAACACAAGATATGTCTCAAGTATACTT